>CAXKVY010000150.1:0-34533 GCA_964058915.1 Tetropium fuscum
ATATGTACATTTTGTGCATGTCTCTGGGTCATAAACTCAATTGACGCATTTATATAAAAGTATTATTGGGTATTTATATGAGACTCAACTATTAGATAATATGTGGATATGTTGCAAGGATATGCGTGAATTGATCGAAGAAGTGTAATAACTAGAAATAATCAAATTCGGTAAAACGGAAACGTCGGCCTTTAAGTATCTGTGTAAAGAAACTGACAGTTAAATGTTATTGATCTGCCTTTCAAAACCAAGAGGTTATTAATGGACCTCACTCTCTAAAAGTTGTTCTCTAACGGGGATACACCTACACATGAAAATTTGGGAAACAACAATGACTCAACATAGGCATTAAATTTCATATTGCTTCGTCAGACTTTATGTCCTTATAATTATTATTCTATGCGCAAATTAAAAGAAAAGAAATGTGACCCAATCCCTATAAAAGGGAGGTTGTAAGAGGAGTAGAAGGTCTCCCAGATATTTTCCAGACAATAGTCTTAATTTAGATGACCTTAGCCTAGTTGCTTGAAAGCGTGAATCAGTGTATGAGAATCAAAAGAAGCGATTAGATAAATTTCGCTTTTATTCTGTTGTAATGCGTTAGTATCTTTCTACGCGATTACCGATCAATGCCGTGCTACTTTCTGCTGTTCTGCGACTTTTCTAAAGGAAAATTCCTGACTTATTTTAAAATTTTTGTAATTACTAACTAAATCAAAAATCGGCGGGTTTGATTGTTTTTAAACTCCAATAATAATTCTATTAGATTTTTCAGATAATTCAAAATTGAATTGAGATAAGCCAAAAAACCCAAATCAACTCAAATAAATGAGACAAAACCAGACGAGACGAGATAACGCCTTGTCTCGTCTCCTCTCGAAAAATTTTCTCGAAATTTCGAGGCTAAACGGCAAGCCCTAATTTCGTCTCGTCTCGTCTCGTCTCACGGCGGCTCTACTTTCTTTACAACATATTTAAAATTAAATCGTTTTGGTCAAATTGACAGTGCAAATTGCTAAATTATTAATATTATTACATATATGTATGTATTTAGTTTTGAGTTCTAATAAATAGGCACATATTTTGTGTTTTGTGGTGTCACTAATATTTTTCATGTCTATATAATAGTCCAGTCATTACGTACATAAAATACACCATTTCCCGCCTGACTGACAAAATTTTAATTCAAATGTATTGCGCTGTATTAAAAAAAAGACATTTTTTTAGAAAAACGCTATAATACCCCTTCTGAGTTTTTAGGCAACCTATATTTTAGGGGTGTCGTCATATCTCATTTTTTTTAATACAGCGTAATTCTTGGGAGCGCTAAATTTAACGAGAAACCAGCGAAAAAGTCCGGCTCTCTCCTCTCCTCTCCGGCTCCAAAGCAAGCAGCGAAAAAAAACCAAATCAGTTAAGCACAGGAAGCACTGGTATATCGTACCACGAAAGGAACTTCGTTGGAGAGAAGCTATAGCACATTCGGCAAAGGGGTAACTTTTAGTACAATTTTTCAACATATGCGATATCGCGGCCGTCATAATTTCATTAATTTTGACGCTAAGACTTCGAACAAAACAACATTGGAAAGAGCAATTCCTCAGGAATATGATGATTATTAAATAATCGTAATCAGAGCAATAGATCAGCCTGAGACTCTCCGAATGTTCGAATGCCAAAACTGGGTCCACGTAACATTGAGCGAAGAAGTTCCTCTCTACTTACTGGGTCCTGCCATTTAAAAACTAAAGTCCTAGATATATGCTTCCGCGGAGTTTTTTGTAGAAAAACTCAAGCTTTTTCAGACCTTTTTGCAGGAAAAAGGACATAAAACTGGACTGGTATGTATATTTTCTTTGTGTATATTTTAGGTCGCATGCCACATCTTATGTTTTATATCTTTATAGAGGGTTGAACGGAGTAGCCTAGCTAGATTTTGTATGCCTTTATCTATGCAGTATTTATATATACAGTATCTAATAAAGCCATTTTACTATTAATATTATCATTTATAAAACCCCTACCTTTCAATTAGTTTTACCTTAATTAATGGCCATTAATTCATCCAGGAGTTGTTTGCTGAGTTGTTTTTTTCTATTGTGCCTATCGGTTGCTCAGGTTTCTCCGGAGGTCGCGGAGACGTGATCAGATGGTAAATTAGATGCACTCGTAGCACTTAAAATAGGTACCCTTAGAATGCATCACTTTTAGATAGAAAAGTCACAGCTAGACAGTTATTGAATTTATCCCTACTTTTACAGCAATTGTTTATTTGGTAAGTAAACTTCACTAGCGACTACCTTGAAACCTACCCTGAGCCAGCCAGTTTCCAAGTTTTACATAATTAAAAAAAAACTAATAAGTAACTCTATTTGTAAAATGTTTAAACTTACACTAAGATTTATAGAAATTTATTGTGTTTGTGCGTACAATTAGTGTATACTCATACTAACCGTAAATAAAATTTCATCAGATATCCCTATTCGTTCTGTGTAGGAAGAACACGAAACTATACCTGACACCAAAGCAGATATTGTTTTGTGAACACAGCAGGTATGAGTTTTATTTATCATTGTGTATTTTTTTTAAATATTGCACTTGCTGTGCGCTGTGCGTTATTTTCACAATTGTCCAGCTATATTCATTAAATCGACAAATTAAACCCAATTTTAACACGTAATATACACGTAATATATCAGCATGACTCCCTCGCTAGAAGAACGTATTGAAGCTGCTGTTGTCCCTACTTCTCGATCTTCTTCACCCATTGAAGGTACCTACCTAATACGCCTGGTGGTTTTATATTGCTATATGTAATTTTTAATAATCATTTAGCATTATATGATATTTATTTATTTTAATATGACATATTTTCAGTTTAGGCCCAAGTGGTATTCACACATATCTAAGGAAGTCGCCTATGCTGACTCCATCATCTTCATGTGCAACCCAAACATCTGCCAGCTTAAGCTCCGACAGTTCACGAAAAAAGAAGTTGAGACAGAAAGTTGAAGCGCTGAGGAAGAAGAGGAAATTAGAATTACTTCTCGAGCCTCAAAGACTTCTATATATTTTTTAATTTAATAGTTTCTGATTATGTACATAATCTCTAAAATGCTTAGTTCTTATGCATAACAATGTATATCAGATATTAGCGCTAACATGTAGGTACCTATTTGTTATTTAGAACGTAAAGTTTTCACTGAATATGCAACGTTTTCAATGTTCCTCATTTGACATTAAAAGTTTTGTCCAAATACACTCGATACAAATATTTGTAGAAACACTTCATGATTTTTATAATAAAAATAAAATTTACGTAGTATTTCTGTGATGTGGAATATTCTATTTTTTTGTGTAATGCTCATTTATGAATGCACTCGTTCTGTTTTGTGATTTCTAATAGTTTAAATTTGTAATAAGATCACATCTGGAAATTTTGTAATTTTCATATACGAGTACACTTTAAGGATTTTGCTTTTACTTAAGATATAATGAAATGCTAATAAATATGTTATGTATATATGTTTATTGACAATGACAAGTCTTCAGTATACTTTTCAAAATAAATTCAAGTCTCAGTATTTGTAATTTTGTTTAAATGTTTTACGAACCTTTCCATTAACTCTTATAAATATGAAATTGAAACGCTTTTGTTTACTTGTTTATACAAGATACTGAAAACTACATTATGTAGGTATATTTTGAATTTATATATTATTAAATATTATTACAAAAGATTGAAAACTAGAGTTACATCACTTACATGATGTTTTATTTAGCATTTTCTAAAATGCGATGACGTCAACAAGCAAAATTTATCAAATCCATCAGAAAGTGGTTGTTAATAATAATAATGTTCATGCTCACTACACACATCAGGAGCCATACTGCTACCAATCGCTACTAATTTGGACTAATTTAAAGATTACTGTATACAGCGAGTTATTCATGTTATCGTTTGATGGCGTCCACAATGTAAAATAATGTGAAAATACCCTATTTGTTGTTTACATGACGTAGAAATGTTAATCCCATTAATTGTAAATTGTAATATAATTTGAATTATGATTTGCAGCAACATTCTATTAAAAATTATAACAACAGGTTTACACAATCCAAAGTAACTTAACATTCATTCCAACAATCAATAGGCTTAAATTGGCTTTATATAGATATATTATCTACAGACTTGGTTTAGAAAAACATGCATTCAACTACCTTTTCATTTACAATATTTTGCCATTTTAAAAACACTTTTTTTCCGTGTAGGTTTTATGTCATGTATCACACACATAATTATGTTCTAATATTAATATCACATTTCTCTCAGTGTAACAAGTTGTACAAGGTCACTGATAATAGCCCCTCAAACATAAAAGGGACCAACGTTACCTTCGCCTCTGTATAAGCTCTCTCATCTGTGACGTTGCGCTTATTTTAAAATATTCGAAATACGGTAATATCTATTAAAATATATACTATTTAATGGAACGGAATTTATTTACGTTACACATTATTATTATGTAACAATGCTAATGTCACAACATGCTATAGTGCTTTCGTTTGATATGCAAACTAATTGAATGCGGTGCTTACTGGCGCGCGCAATTATCCTAATATAAGAAATAAAATAAAAAACAATAATCTTATCATTCTCGTAGAACAAAACATCTGCCCACAAGTGCATGGCGGAAAGGGCAAATTAAACACTAGACTGGCTGGAAGAAAGAAATATTGAACACGATGAATCACTACTTAAAGCTGACACTGGCAAGGTAACATTTTCCAGCTTTCAAGTGGATGAAAAGTTTCCAGCTAAGTATGTAGTGGATGAAATGGCTTAAGCAAGAGGAATGGGGGTAATTCGATTGCCGCCATATCACTGCGAACTGAACCCAAATGAGCTTATTTATCAAATAAAAGGGAAAATTGCTAGAGAAAATACAACATTTAAGTTAGCTGATGTGAAAAAACTTCTCAATGGTGCGAGAAGGGAAATGGGATTTATATGAGTTGAAGAGGGATACCGACCGATATAGTAAGCCGCGGACTGGAGATCCTGGTTCCATTCACAAGAAATTGTATCGGTATACAATTTTACACTAAATATCCTTTTGTATTGGATAGTGATCTGATTTACCGCGTCTATAGTAATTGGTACGAGTTTTTTTTGTAAAATGCAGCACATTGTTTTGCTCTAGTTTGTATATCAAACGAAAACACTATAACTAGATAACGGCGACTGGTGGACAAATTCGCTCTTCACCATCCTATTTAGTTTACGGCTCTTGGGTTAATCCTACAATAATCTCTCAAAAGCAGAATGACTATGAAGTTTTATTATATTATTTATTAGTTGCCCCAACTCAGGTTCAACATCTCTGAATGAATTACGGGTATATGTCAAAACTGAAAGGCAAGTTCCAGTTCCATCAATATTGATAAATTCTAATGAAACCGCAATACATTTGATTAAAGGAAACCCTTTGACATGGCATTAACAAGCGACAGACAAAGAGACTTCCTAGAAATGACAAAAATAATGTGCCGGACGCCCGCCCCCGCCGAAAGTAATTTTTCGCTTGTTCCTCGCAAATGAAGCGAATTCTAAAAAGTCGTGAGATTAAATTTAGAATGAATAGGTGTTGATTCATTATCGAAAGCCAATTTAATTTTCGCGCATTTTCCGTTCAACAAATGGACGCAGTAAATTCATTTATTGATAATTACCAAGCAGCCTGGATGGAAATCAAAGCCTTTCATATCTCAATCAATTATGTCTATTTGTACCTGCGAGAAACGTGGGAGAAACTGGAGCTGATATTAATTTTTGCTGAAAAAGGACACCAATTAATATTATTAAATCGTTTTCGTTATTCGAAAACCCCGTCGACGTCATTATATTTTATTAGCAGGAGTCCGTAATTTAATCCTAAAAAGGGAAGGCCAACAATATGATACTAACAACTAAATTTCATTTGCCGTAAGATCCATTTATATTGTGAACAGACGAGCGCAAATAATTTTTTTGGATTGTTTTGGATTGACTTTGTACACTGTTAGTATATACTGTATAGCAACTTCGGGCGAAATCCGAATCGGAATATGAAACTTCTCGAAAGGTATTGTAAACAATAAGAAATTAATTTTGTTTTTAATAAATTATAGTTACAAAAACTAAAAAACACCGGGACACCGACGAAAAATTAAAAATAATGTTAAAGATTTTGTAAAAAAGCGTGGGCTACATGATATCAATGAAAAATTTATAACAATAGGGTCATTCCATGAAATTTAATTTCCATTTATTTTTTCCTTATTTATAATCATTAGACCCCATATCACTACAAAAAAAATAGGTTGCAGGCATAAATATTCGTCGAGATATTTGAAATTGAATCTTGAAACGTAAACTTCGCTGGCCAGGTCATTTTACTTCATAGTCTTGTCGATGCGCTGATGCTCTTCCGTTGTTACGTTCATAGTCGTACCACAGTATAAGTAACAATCAGTAATGAAACTCATCTACGCTACGGCGGGAAATGTCACGTACATTTTGCTGTACGTGTGGTCACCATATTCTCAAGATACCTACTCAAAGTACGCAGGCTCACGAATCGAGCACGTGTATTTGAATTTGAATGAACAACTGCTGGGAGTCACTGAAATCCGTAATCTTGCAAGTACCTTTTGATTCGTCTCATGATCGTTATATTATATCTAAAGGCTATACACAAATGGGGGTTATTATGTAGCAGAGTAAAGATTTGCATCGGTGGTCTGGACGCCCTCATTATCCACTTCACAATAGACTCGAAAGACAGGGTAAAAAAGTTTATAGAAGGTATGTGATTTATTTTACTCGCTTGGGTTTAAACTATGAAAATGAATGTGTCTTGGTTTTATGAGTAAAGTTAATATTATATCTCTTAAAAATCTGTTTAAGATTGATATTTAGTTTTGTATAAACTAATTAATACTTCAATTAATTCTTCTTAAGCAATGACCTATTTCATTTACCATTACATAAGTTTAAGTGCTATTCTGTAGACAAATAAATAAAAAAATAAAAAAACCTTTTATTTCTGAGGTTTATAAAAAGCTTAGAGCGTTGATTGATTCATTCAACGCTTATCTAGATCTAAAAAGATCTACTTTTTAATCCAAAATATATGAAATTTAAAAACGCAATTTAAAAGTACATAGTATTATTTGTAAATTAAATCGATTTTATACTACCTAGGCTCAGAAAACGACACATTCAATTTTCTTTCATTTACAATAGTAATTTACGCCTATTTCATGGGGTAGTGAATATGTGTTCCTGATAAACAAATTTAAAGGCCCATAAACTACCTAACTCTAAATGATTAATTAAGTTATATTATTCCAAAAACAGTTATTCAGATTATTTCCAAAATTGAAAATTATTTCTTATACCATTATTGTAATAATTGTCACCTTGGATTTTAAACCAAGTTCAACTGAACATCGGCTGAATCATGACAATTAAATGTTTGTGAGGTTACATAATTTACTTAAAACCAGCACAATTTTGAAGAAGAATGTGGCTTTTGTCTCATTTCAATTTGACAAGTAGAACTAAGGATATCCTAAAAATGCAACTCAAGAAAAAAACTTTCAAATTACTCAAAAATAACATGGCATTTGTTTCGGAGACAAAATACAGAATTTGACAACAGATACTTAATAATGTCTAGTATGTTAAAGGTTTCCCTTTAAAGCTGTGATACTGAAACTATACTTTATGAAACTATAATTTATTTTTTACTTTTCAGTTCAGTGTGCTATAAAAGCGTGTTTTTTTAGTTTTTTTAAACTTCCTGGTTTTTGATGAACATATGTTTGGGTTAACATAGACACCTTATCCAAGAAATTTCAAACCCTCATGTATAATAGTTATCAAGATAAAAAATGGCGAAAAAACGGTACTTAACAATTGCACAATTGCACTTAGCAAGCCTCTACTTGAGCTTGTTTTTTGCAAATTTCATAAGGAACGTTCCCAACTTTATGTGCAATAGGTACTAAAAACGCTTAGGAGCGAAGATAGGTATGCAAAACGTGGGAAAAAAAAGTACTTTTTATAAATTACTAATTATAAAATTAAGCATAAGGATTTAAATGTCCAGACCCCCATAATCGTGTTCTACGGTAAAAGACGTAGGGAACTAAAAAAAACACACATGCTACTCAAAAATTCACTTGAAATTCTCTAACAACTGGACTATATAGGTCTCTAATAGTTAGTATGAACAAGGAAAAGTCTCACATACATAGTGCTGCACTTGGGGTACCTCAGGGTTCCGTAGTAGACCCATTACCGTTCATGCTCTATGATAATGATCTACCAATATATATTGAGTCATGTCAATATATATGGCCATGTAACAATGTTTGCTGACGACACCACGATTACTGTCAGCGGATTACTATTGGATTCATTGAGCATATGGTGCCATAGGAATAAACTAATCCCAAATAGTAAAAAGACGATATACGTTACCTTTCACCTTCAAAGAGCTCTGCTTCGAAGACCTGCAAACCTCATATCTGGTCAAGGTATCAAGTGAGATTCAGTAAAACTTCATTAATATTTATTATTCCATGATATATATACAGTCATATAACATTCAACATTCTCTGTAGTGACTGGGAAAGAGTTTTCGTATGTCATAAAAAAAATTAGATCCACACAACACACCTTCTATTTACATCTTAAGATGTTTAATTTTTACCAACAATATTTGAAAAATCGGGCACATTTTTACAACTATGCGACCAAGCGTGGTGAGCTGTGGAGCATTCCTTCTCACCATACAAGTGCTTGTAAAAAATGGCCATATTGTCACTCCATAATTTTGTATAATGCTCTTGCTAAAGAAATTCGATGTATATCTGATTACAGAAAATTTAAAAATAAAACAAAAGAATATCTGTCAGTTACGGGTTTTTATAATCTAGATGATTTTATAAGTGGTAAATTATGCTAACTGTGGCTTTTGTTTATATAAGGGTATCACACACGAGGACATATATATTTCAGTAGCGGTACCGCAACCATTTATTAATGGATTTTCATAAGATTTTTGTATATGATGCATGGCTATCTTATTGTAGTAGAAAATTTCGGAATTACGATTTGTAATTAGTGATACATATTTTTTTATATTTTTTAGGAGCATTTATTATTAGATTTCTCTCAAAAACAAGGGTTCTTCCTTTACCCAAAAACTATTTTTGGGCCAAATCTTGCGTTGTGTGAATATTTTGTTCTTAAGACAGATAACACGGAATCCGGACTGACGGACAGACATATAAATATTTTCGTCGATGTCTAGATTATGTGCAGATTCAACTAGAACTACTTATTTACCATTTTCAGTATTTACAAACGCAACAATATACTTTCTATTCATAATAATATGCCGTGGCAGAAGAAGTACCACAAACATGATTACAACGTTTGCTGATATTGCTTTGATATCGAGAATATCACATTACCTCTAAAGTCGAAACCAATTTTCCACAAATTTGTATACTGTAGGCAAACACGTGTAAGGCGAATTTTGTAATTCTGCCTCCAGCGCTTCAAGATAATTGTATTTTCCTTTTAGTTCTATGTGTTCGTTAGAGGCGAATTCTCCGTATGAAAACAATTTCGTTTTGATGATGACGTGAATGGTATGTAAAAGTATCACGACAGTGTTTTTATCACAATTACTTCCTTAGTATAAGTTTTTATTATAAAAACTACCACGTTTACCCCAAGGCACGTATTTTATAGATTTCATATAGTCGCTTAGCTAATAAAACCTCGCTTGAATTATAATAATTGATACTTTCTTCGGGAGGTTTAATTGGGAGGTTTACTTAATAACTATTTTGAGCGCCTCCGCCAAAATCCGAGTTAAAGTAGTTCTATTTGTGTTAGGTATGTGTGAGGGTATCGTTTATGAGAATCGTGCCTGGAACGTGAGCTATATCTTTTAGTTTTTTTATCAATTGCACGAACAAAGTCAAGAAAGCCATATGAAAGTAGTAAAAACCATATTTATTTTACTACCCTATTGGATTTCTGAATCTCTCCCCTCTCCTTCTCCCCTAGATCGGTTTATAATGACTCTTCAATGTTTCGTAGCTTAAAATGGCAATTGATTCTACACAGGTTTTGTTTTCACAACTTCACCGATAATTTTATAAATATATAATGTTGAAAACCCATAGAAAATTAACAGGTTTTCTAAATTTGTATAATTGATTTAAACTTTTACCCATTGTTTTATGAGTGAAGGATCCCAGGCTCTGTCTGCTGGTTTAAGTAACTGACCTTCGACTTCTCTTCACTTTTATTAAACGTATAATAATCGTCATCTTTTTCGACCTGACGCAATTTTGATTTGTGAAATTAATTTTGTTTGGCAGATGTTTTGAAAATTTTGCGAAAATCATTATCTTTGCTTAAGGAGACATATTAAACGATAACCTATATTTTAATATCAAATAATCATGTTTGGATTCAATCCTTGATTTTTTTACAATTTTTATACAAAATACCTTCCTTGCCTATCGTAGGCCTATTAATACCTTGCCTATCGTAGGCGTTACTTATGATTTTCTTAAGCTAACTACAAAGTCGTGTTAAAACACGTCTTTACTGAAATATTTACATTTGTTTAGGTCTGATAATGAAAATGAAAATACAGTCTAGTGCTTCTAAATACACTGAAAATGTTAACTTGGATATATTTTATGATTCCCGTTATGTTTCATTGTCCGTCGTAAGTTACAATCTTAAGTTTGTAACTAAAAGTCACGAATCCTCGAGTTTCTTCTACCACAGTCGTGGAGCCCGAATTTGAAATATCATGTTACTGCACTGTCATCTGTAATAATTTTAAAAACCTAGCCTCAAATTAAATCCTCAAAATATTCGCTAAATTCAAAAAATCCACTGGATTATTCCGCAAAGTATTATATTATTGGTCCCTAATATAGATGGAGAAAAAATTGTATATTTTGTAAACAGGTATTAATAGATTTAAACGCGTTTGTGCTATTTCCTGAGTGTCGTCTCTTATCTCTTAAAAGAAGTGTTACTTAAAAAAACACTTTATAGTTGCTTGCACAATGTGTGTTTATACCTTAAAAAATATAAAGTACCTACCTCCTATACCTACCAGCACAACGTAACATAATCTTACAATCGTTTATAAAATCTTTCTACAGCTGTGAAAATTGATCAATGCCTACTTAAAATCAAGGGGTGTGTATTAAATTTTGAGCATACCAAGTTCAGCCTGAAACTATGGTAAATATTCCTGTACTCAGGTTTTCATATTTTTTAATGTCTTCACAAAATTTATAAATATCTGATTAATATTCATTTTATATACCTACCGGTTGTTGTTTTTAGTGGGTAGGTAAGTATTTTAATTTATTGTTTTATGAGGAATACAATGGGTTTTATGGATGGAATATGGGTTGGTTAAGTGCTACAGTGCTTTCGTTTCATATGCAAACTAATGGATTGCGGTGCTCAGTGACGCGCGCAATTATCCTAATATAGGAAATAAAATAAAAAGCAATAATAACTCAATTTAATTTATAATATATCAAAAAGTGAATGTGGCTTTGTGAATGACGGTCTTTTAACCTTCGAACCCAAGAAAACAGATGATTACCATGAACACATAAATTCTACCGTTCTCGAGGATTGGATTGGTTCAAAGGAATTCTGGACAAATTACAACCTGGATCTGTTATAGTAATGGATAATGCTTCTTATAATTCTCGCCGAACCGAACAGCTGCCCACAACTGCATGGAGAAAAGGGAAAATTGAAGACTGGCTGGAAGAAAGAAACATCGAACACGATGATTCACTACTTAAAGCTGAATTGTTGACACTGGCAAGGCAACATTTTCCAGCTTTCAAGAAGTACGCAGTGGATGAAATGGCCAAAGCAAGAGGAATGGAGATAATTCGATCGCCTCCATATCCACTACGATCTGAACCCAATTGATCTTATTTGGGCACAAATAAAAGGGAAAGTTGCTAGATAAAATATAACATTTAAGTTAGCTGATGTGAAAAAACTTCTGGATATTTTGATGGAGACTCCGGATACTCCCGTTAAACCAGTCACGATAAATGTAAATGAAGACAGTAGTGAAAGTGACTTATTTTCCGATAGTGAATAGTGATATGAATTTCTGATGTCAGTTTTTGTGAAGGGTGCTACTAATAAGTGACAGTGAAAAATATCAGTGTAACTATATGTGCAAATAATAACATATCCCGCAAATTGGTGAGTTCGATTGTCATAAATTTTACTAACAGTCTTACCTATACTAATATATTAAGTAACCTAACCACGTTCTATCCTGGCAAGGGGCGCTCTTACCTCCCCGTGATCCTTGCTGGGCAATAGCAATTTAATTTCTATCTTTTATTTTAAATTGTTATGGGCTAAATTGAGAAATGGTGGCGGTAAATTGTGTTTGTGATATGATTTACCGCTTCTGTAGTAATTGGTACGGGCTTTCTTGGTAAATTGCCCCTCAATTTTTTGCTCAAGTTTGTATATCAAACGAAAACACTATATCAATGAGTTTTATTTCTATAGGCTACGTGTAAGAAACATAAAAGCATTAAAATACCTCCATCTTTAGTATACTAAATAGTATATTCCGTATATCTATTTTTCTCATGATTCTTTGGTAACTAGAATCTCAACAAGTCAAAATAACTGAGCTTAGTGTTATTATAAATTAGAGAGTGGATTTCTAAACAGTAAAAAGTGCAATATATGTTTTTTTATGTATTTAAAAAGTCCATGGTATAGTGGAGTGTAGTTTTAAATTTCCGAGTGTCACAATTCAGGCGGCTGGCGGCAAAGAGTAAAGGATAAACAAACAACT
Source organism: Tetropium fuscum (assembly GCA_964058915.1). NCBI lineage: Eukaryota > Metazoa > Arthropoda > Insecta > Coleoptera > Cerambycidae > Tetropium > Tetropium fuscum. The sequence continues at coordinate 12,948 of CAXKVY010000150.1, forward strand.
ATAAAAAGCTTTTGATGTTAGCAGACTGTATACTGAAAACAAATTGTGATACACGGTCAACTAAAACTCCAGTTCACTAGATATATAAACATTTTTGGATAGGCAATATATGCTAGAAAAGATCAAGTTACATAAACAGAAAAAAATATTGTCCACTATTTAAAATTTTATCAATATATTATGTAACGTGTGACTAACTAAGTAATAATTACTGACCGGTATAATTACAATAAACAACAATTTAGTTGAGATTGTCTATTGTAAAATTACGTCACTTGTCTGTAAGAACATTTTTGTAAGTACACAGAATATGAACGATCGACATCGCATGATGTACATAGAAGCGTATTTCATCAAGGACAGGTCTGAAGAACTTATGTCAAAATTTTCGACATGTCACTTAACACCCCACATATTTTCTTAATTTTTTGGTAACCCAAATTGCGATGAAAAACTTTAGTTTAGTTACTATTTTCTTACCGTAGGCCCAGGAACTGACGTCAAATTTTCCGCAATATTCTCTGTTATTTTGAGGGCCTCACTATATATATTTTATGAGCTTCCGACTTTGGTAATGGAGCAATTGATGAAAATATTAACTATTTATGCGGTTATGGGTTATATGCGATTATATGGATAATAATGGTTTATGTCGTAAAAAATATAAATAGTGTATGCGAAATAAAATTTATTATTTAGGTTTAATGAAATATTTATAGTGGCAGTTCAAAACATCTAAAAAAAATATAAGTCCGCTATGTAATAATTAGGATTCAGTTTGTGTCCGAAAGTTTATAGTTAATAAAATTTTCGATTTCTAGCTACCTATATATAATTCTCTTCTAATGTCTGATGGTATTTCTTTAGAAAGTAGTTGAGCAACTTCACCTAAAACATAATCACGTCTCTTCCTTTGCTCATACAAACATACCAAGTGTATGTGTGTAGACATAGTAGTTTTTATGGCATTCTGGGGGCAATCACAACTGTGCAACAAATGTTACATATTAATATGAAGTTTTGCATTCTGACTCGCATAATTTATTGTAAGATGCAAGTATTGTCACCCTTATGGTATTTTATTAACGTGCTTTTTGGTATTCAAAATATCGATTACTTTTGATTTCAAAATGTTTTGAGGACACGTCGTTTCCAAACGAGTCGTCAAATCTCGTTGTGGAGATTTAGTAATTTAAAATAGACAGTAGATAGAGATATGTGAGGGAGAATTTAATAAATTAAACCCACATACAACGAGTATTGGCCTATGGATTCCAATTTATTTGAATTTTTCTTACATTCCATTTCTCACCAATTTAAAATGAGTACATTTTTTTCTAATATCAAAAAGCATATAAGCATAAGACAATTTTTGCTACCCACATATTCCGATTGCCTGCAAGATTTCAATTTCAGTCCCTCTTACCGCAAAACAGTAAAACAATTTTATGACTTCCTCATCTCGAATTTTCCCAGACTGCAGAACGCTTAAGGTCAGATGTCACTTAATCAGCGTAAATTTTAATTAAAAAACAATTGTAGAATTAATGGCTTCTGCGTTGTTCCAGCAGACAAGGTATTCTTTCAAAAATGTATGTTCCTAAATAATATTAAACTTTGGTAATACTTTTACGCAATTCGTTCGTCGTTAATCGCTTAGAAATATGAATATAAATCTTAACATTCTAAGCACTTTAATCGATATGAACGCATGAACCCAATGAACGCAATTTTACACATTCGATAATATTACTATGAATTGAGGCGGGGATCAGAAAAAATTATTTAAGCTATATTTCATTGATGATTTAAGGGCGCAATCTAAACTTTGGATACAAAATCTGGATATATATGGTAGGTAAATGGAAGACTTTTAACAAGTTACAAAGACAAATTCGCTTTCATAATTACAACAACAATGAACAGCAATTTCGTAGAGGAATATTTTGGCATTTTTTTCTCGCAGGTCATATTGAAGATCATTCATTATTTCCTAAGCTGCATGAGGTACAATAAATTCCCAAAATATCAGACTTGATAGATTGTTAATAAATACTAAATAGATCCGCAACTGAAAATTACCCGATGACAACCAAAAATTTTATATAAAACTAATAATATATAGTTATATAATATATATATATATATATATATATATATATAAAACTAATAATATATAGTTATATAATATATATATATATATATATATATATATATATATATATATATATATATATATATATATATATATATATATATATATATATATATATATATATATATATATATGTATATATATATATATATATATATATATATATATATATATATATATATATATATATATATATATATATATATATATATATATATATATATATATATATATATATATATATATATATATATATATATATATATATATATATATATATATATATATATATATATATATATATATATATATATATATATATATATATATATATATATATATATATATATATATATATATATATATATATATATATATATATATATATATATATATATATATATATATATATATATATATATATATATATATATATATATATATATATATATATATATATATATATATATAGATAATATAGTTTAAATAGTAAAATGTATGTCGCTGTTGCCGCAGCAGCGTGCATTTATATTCATTACGCTCTAGCAGCTAAAAACGAAAACTAAAACAAAGGCGATGGTGGCTAACCAAACTATTTAGAAATAGACCGAAATATAGTCCAAATGTCTAAATATGGACTAAAAATAGGAAAGCAAGACACGAAATTCTGAAAAGCAATCTCAGTGCAAGAAAGACTAGCTGTAACCCTAAATTTTCTGGCAACAGGAGATTCCTACACAAGCTTACAATATTTGTTCAGAATCTCCAGGCAGTCCATTAGCGAAATTGTTCCAGAAGTTTGTTAAGCTTTAGTTGACGAATTGAAAGGAAATATTCAGGTAAGTGAAAGAACAAATGTTATTTAAATTTATATTTAAAAAACTTATTTAGTAGTAGTAAATAATTTATTCAGTTATATTTAAATGAAGTGTTTGTGGTTTTTCCCATTGAAAAGTTGTGAATTTTTGCTACAGTTTATTATTTATTATTTTTTATAAGTACATCCTAAATAAATTAGGGATGAAGAGCCGATGATACAAGCGCTTCAAATGTACTTACTTCCGACGAAGGATTTGCAGAGGAACATGGAGAACAGACTAACGGAGAAGACTCATGTGGTGATATGGGATGACAAAATTTAACTTGCTGGAAATTACGGTGTTGATCCCGGGAATATGAGGAATATTGAGATGATATTGGGGAGACAGAAGCATAACTTTGTGGCCTTCCAGGGTGGTGTTGTATTATATTCGATGTAAGATTAGGATGCTATTCATATTGAAAATTGGATTGTGGTAGATTGGCTGGACCTGGTTAAGGAGGTTGTGATTGCTCATAAAATCCATAATCTGCTTGAAACATCATACCCATTAGGGCTTGTTGCACAGCGATTCTTGCAACTTTCGTATATGATCCTATGATCGAGTTTTTTAGCTATCAATTTTCCAAATAGATTACATTCACTGTCTTCTTTATTCCGAGCCGACGAGGTTTGCAGAATTTGGAAAACCTCGTCAAGTTTTTCAGCCTGAGCGTCATTTTTCCTGCCTTTTTCCGGAATAGGACCAGATGATGGACCGGACCTAGACTAGTAGAAGAGCGAGGTGATACAGGTGATACCACTTGCCCCTGCTCAACGGCAGAAAGATCGGAAGCTTCAGGTGACTATGTCGCGGGTTGTGACCCTTCGTCGGGAATCTAAAATAAAAAGTTGTGTTTTTTTATATTCTTTCACTTGCAGTAGTATTAAATAATAATTATCTGGGATGTAACTAATCAAGTTTTTTGAAATTAGCTAAAATATCGGTTTCATTTCGTAATATTGTCCTGGTCTAGTTTTAAAAATTGTTTTAGTTCGATAGCTTTTCGTTTTAAAGATCCCCAAATCACAACGGGGATGGTTAACTGTCACTGAAGAGTATGAATCAATGTGGAACTTTCCACATTGCCTTGGAGCATTAGACGGAAAACATGTCGTTTTACAAGCACCCATAAAGAGCGAAGCGAAGTTTTCAATTATTAAGTACTTTCCAATTATTAAGTACCTTCAGTATTGTCCTTTTTGCTGTGGTGGACGCAAAGTATAACTTTTTATATGTAAATGCTGGTTGCCAAGGCAGAATATCTGATTTCGGAGTTTTTAAAAACACACAACTATATAAGAAATTCACGTCGAGTGGTGGGAAATGTGTTCCAAAATTTGAAAATGCGGCATTTATTTTGCAGTTTTTCGAGTGCTTCGAAAGCTACTATTAGAACCAGAGAAGGCCGACTTAATTGTACTGACAGTAGTTCATTCGCACATTTTTTTAAGAAGAAGATGTAACTCTTTCAATGTATATACACCCCCGGAACATTTGATATGGAAGTGGAAGGTCTTATTGAAGGAAGTTGGAGAACAATTGTGAATGATGAAGAAAGGACTTCCCTGCTTCCACTAAGAAATATACGTCGTAGGTCATGTAAAACTGTCCAAGAAATCCGAGAAGAATTTGCAGAATATTTTCAAACTAATGATCGGTTTGAATGGCAAGATCATTATTCATAATAACTATACTTATCATTTTTATGAACCATCAATTGTAATCTAGTTGTAGTCAGTTTCACGCATTTTCAAAAGAAATAAAAATTTATTTAAACTTACCGTACTTAATGTTTCTCTGGGGTAACTTTTGTCCAAAAGGAACTCCATGCTCTTATAAGCGAACCAATTGCTTTCATAAATTTCATCTAATCCTGTATAAAAATACACTAAGTTATGTTGTAAAGATAACCAAACTGCTTACTGTCACTTAAAGAACATATAGAGAATACTATTAAATACTGTTAAATGATGATGCGGTCCCACCACGCTATATTACCCCTATATTATTACGCCTATGAGACCGTTAGGGTGAAGATAAAAACTTAATATTTATAGATTTTAGTACATAAATTCACAATAAATTAATTGAAAATATACGTGATTTTTGATGCGCAGCTTGTTATAGTCCAGATATCTATAAACTGCAGAATTAGGGCGCTAGCTAGATATATCCACGCTAAATCGGTGGTTAGGAATACTGGGTACGGATAGAAAGTGTATTATCCGATGTCAATTTCCATGATCTCCGCTTCCCACGGAAATTGAGCGCTAAACATTATCAAAGCCTTCCACGTGAACTTTTGCAACGATAATACGGGTGATCCATCGATTTTCCCTTGATTGCGTTACGTATGGTAATTCATAGCTCGTATTACGTTTGGGAGTTCTCGCCGTCTATCGCTCAAGGTATGTGTGTACATTAGAATGACTACATACAGAGAAAACATTTGCAACATAAAAGCAGCGGCAGTTAGAATAACAAAATACTAAAGGCTACTTTGCATGCTTAATGCGATTCGAGACCTCCAAGAAGATGCAGCGCTCTATAATAGAGATCTTCACTTTAAGTAGAAAAACCCAATTCAAGTCCAATTTATTCCGAAATATTTGTTTTAAAAGACACCAACACATATATCAAAAGAGCCTCGTAACACCACAGTATTGTTAAACGCTGTAACTGTAGTTTTAAGTTAGTTTTATGTAGTAGGGCTAAAACGCAAGCTTTTGATCCGTTTCTTTTGTAACAAATATTGTATTTTAATTGTATCTGTTCAAATCCATATTTAGATATTAAGTAACTAAACAGCTTCTATCAGTCAGTCCGTTGCTGTCAAGCCATCTGACAATTCCACCCCCAAGAATTAACACCCCCACTAATATCCGGTATATAATAGTGTGTATAAATTTCATTATTCCACCAATGCTTAACATGTAACCTGATTATCGTTAACATACACTGCTATTCTATATGTAAATATAATATAAGGTTGTTTTAACGGTTATCATCGGCCGCTGGACGTAACCGACCGTTCTTCACTGTAGCTATCTAAGACCCGCATTGAACCACCATTAGGGTAACGTGATGCAGAGGGGGCGTTTGCAATTGATACAATCCAAAAGTGAGAAAAATACAAAACATATAAATTACAAGTGGTGATATAAAAAGAAAAAAAAAGATTACAAGAATAAAGAAACAGAAAGCATGAATAGGAACAAAAATAAACTAAGTGTATAAATCTACACGAGAAAACACACTAATATATAATAATAGTATAGATTAACTAAGTCCATTGCATATTACTCCTAATTAAATGCATTAATTGAGTCCAAGAAGCTGTAAAAATAACAAAATCATATGGAAGATTATTAATGCAGTTAACAGTATTATTTATGGGACTATGAAAACCATAATTAGTACGATGGTAAGTGGCATGTAACACAGTTGTTAGTCTTGTACCATAATTAGGAATACGTAAAGAAAGTAAAGATATCAATTCACTACAATCTATTTTCCCATTAAACAATTTGTGAGCAAATTTAATATAATTACATGTTCGTCTATATTGTAAGGATTTAAATCCAAGTAGATCAAGCCTTTCATTGTAATTATAGTCATTTTTATTTATGTTAAGTTTAAACAGAATATAATTACAAATTTTTTTCTGTATTATCTTAAGACGATTAATATGTACTTCATAGTAGGGACTCCAAATTCTACAACAATATTCTAATGACGATCTGACTAGGGAATTATACAATAAAATAATGGAATGTATGTCAGTAAACTCACTGTAACACACAGATCAGTAATATAATTAGCCCCTTCCAATATTAAGTTATTAATAGAATAATCAAATTCAATTTTGTTTTTCTTACGAGAAAATGTAATAACTTTACATTTCGAATAATTCAGTTCCATGTTATTCAGTGAGCACCATAACATCAAGGAGTTCAGATCGGTCTGTATTTTACAACAATCATCACTACTATTTACGTTCAAAAAAATTTTTAAATCGTCTGCAAATAATCAAAATTTACTGTTGTTTATGGTGGTTGAAATATCATTTATAAATAACAAGAATAAAATTGGACCCAAGTGACTACCTCGAGACACCTGATGTCACCTTAATTTCATTTGATGCAAAACCATTGATTTTAATAATTTGGGTTCTTCCATATAAATATGATTTAAGCCACAACAATAGATTACCTATAATACCATAAAATGGTAATTTAGTTAAGAGAAGGTCAATCCGATCGAAAGCTTTCCGGAAATCGGTATATATTGCATCTACTTGGCCGCCAAGTTTAATGATATTTATTAAGTAATTCGTGTACAAAAATAAATTAATCTCAGTACTGCGTCCAGGATAAAAACCATGTTGTTCAGGTATAATGACATTTTTGTAATTTTGCAGTATATGCTCCGCTACAATAGACTCAAAAACTTTTCCTATAGGACAAAAACAACAAATTGGTCTGTAGTTGTTGATATCAGTTTAACAGCCTGATTTAAATAAAGGGAAAACAAATGTTGATTTCCATAACTGTGGAAAATAACCACTATTTAGAGACATCTGGAAACGTCTCTTTTAAATTTAAAAGTTTTCGAAAAACTACATCCGGACTTAACTCAATAGATGATGGTGTATTACAATTATCAAAACAGACACTACGAGGTATGTAGTTGTTATTATCATATTTAGTATAAACAGAAGAAAAAAATTCAGGGAATAAGTTACATATATCGATGCCATTATCCAAGTTTTTGTTGTTCTAAGACATAGTGTTTGGCTTGGTAGTTGATTTCCTCTTTGTATTGATAAATTTCCAAAAAAGCTTTGAATTATTTTTAATATTTTTTTGCGAATAACTAATAAATTTGGCATAATCTTTATTAATCAAACTTTTGGTGAGTAATCGTAACTCTTTATATTTATTTAAAAAATGATTGCTATTTAATTTCTTATATTTATTGTAAATTCTATTCTTCTGCCTAATTACTTTTTTGGTGTTTATTGAATACCATATAGGAAAATTGCCACGATTTATGTAGTAAGTTGGTATAAATTGATCAAAGGCGGCATATATCTTATTATTAAATAAAAATACAGATTGTTCTACATCAATATTCCTTATTAAGGAATATCCCTATTAATTTAAATGCAAAATTTCATAACCTAATATTGCTGTAATAAGTTATACAATGTTGACTAACGTTTACAGAATCAACGTACAATTTTCCGCTGGTCTTTTTGGTATTTGTCTATCTAGGATAAGCTAAACGTTGTGATGAGAGCATGAATTCTTTAGTTACTATAAATATATTCTATTAAGGAGCTATCAGATTCGCACGAAAATGGTAGTTGGTTTCCCTTAAATAATAAATATACTGTATGCCAAATTAAGTTGTCCACTTTCATCGGAGAGAGAAAAGGAAAACAACAAATTAAATTCATTTTCTTTGGGAAGAGAACATTAAACAATCAATTAAATGGTACGACAACGAAAGGAAAGAACGTAAAATTCTTATAAGTATAGTGACAACTGACGTGATACAATAAACTGCTGGTAATACATACCTAATATGAGTTGGCAAAAAGGCTTAGACTTAGTAAGGCATTGTTTGCATTGGTAATAATATGAAATAGGACAATGCTTATAAGAGATCATTAAAAAAATCCGTGTGCAGCACAGTATAGTTTGTAACATCGAAATATGAGACATAAAAACCCGAGCAGAAAACCCTCATTACCGAAGATCCCTTCACACCTGCTACCGCATTTTTAACAGCGTTGTCCGCCGTATAACCGATTTCCAGGAATTTAAGGAAAAACAAATGATTTTATATACATCACCCACCACATTATGACATTATCATGTAGTATAACAAAATATTGATCACAGTTACCATAAAGCCAATATGTACAATACCTCTCTCTCACTCCCTCAACGAACCGGAAAGCCTTTCGTCATACCTTTCGCCGTATCATAAAACAATTGGATGGTGAATGTGATGCAGAATAATAATGTTTCCCATTCAAATATTACGGATCCTTTTTCCTCGGCCATGTCACATCATTGGCATTCATTGGATGCCTAAAATGCCTAATACCATGGAACGTTTTGTGGTAAAATGGGGTCAACAATAATTCTTGAAATAGAAGTAATACAGTTATTGTTTAATTTAGTGTATTATTTTGATGGGTTTTGTGATAAAATTGCTTAGTTATTACTATTCTATCAAAAAATAACAACTTGTTGAACGAAAGCGCCTTTATAGTGACGATTTTAGCTTGCTGTAAGAAAAGTTATACTGCCCCGATCTCCCAATTGCTTCAATTGTGGGTATCCTTTGAAAACTTTTTATGTCTCATATTTTGTTGTTACGAACAGTACACGTGATAGAAGTGAATATTTCTTTACCGATTCGTTGAGAGAGTCAGAGAGAGAGAGAGAGGTATTGTACATATTGGCTTTATGGTAACTAAAGTGTGACCTATTTGTTCGTGATTCGAAATGGTGTAGATTTCTCGGGAATATAGCATCGATCGTCGTTCCTGATTTAGTAGTGATAATGTTCCGATCGTTATTCATATCTAAACCGAATTTCTCACGAAGAAAGTGAAGTAGTGACAAGGACGCATCCGCCGCAAAAAGATCATCCATTTGGATCAGATTCGAAAGCCCAATCCAGATATATACACCAGGATATGCATAAGTAATATTGTATTCTAGTTAATTCCGACTGACACGATCGTTTATAAATTATATCAAAATTGCTTTGCCCTTTAGAATACTTGTGGGGGATCGTTGCCCAAGTCAAAGCTGCATTCGCTATCTCTGTTTCTCATTATATCAAAATTGCTTTCCGCTTTAGAACACTTGTGGGGGATCGTTGCCCAAGTCAAAGCTGCATTCGATATCTCTGTTTCTCTCTCTATCTCCCTCATATCTGTCATATGCTTTATCTCACTTGCGAGACGAAAATGTTTAAAATGTGTCGTGATGCGACCTTGAAAATCACTCTCATGCGGCGAAAGAACAATTCACTTCAAAAAATAAAAGGGTAGTTTGGTGTTATGCCTTAAAAATGCCTTAAAACATCAAGAAATATATTGTTGATTGCATATAATTATATAAAGTACAAGAAAATTAGGCAACGTATTTTGGTAAGTTGGCACGAATAAAAAAATAACTGCCTTGTTCCATTGTATAGCTGTTAGGACTCGTAAATGTATAAAAAACTCATTTTCCTTATGTAAATATTTCATTGGTTAGGTTTATGTCGATGAAAGTACTGTAAATGGGCGATAAAAACGCGTATGTAAGTAATTGAGATAAAATTAATGCAAACGACACATTTATTGAGGCAAGGTTTTTATATTTTTACAATATAATTCGAGCATGCAAATATTAACACTTGTTAGGGGCTTATCGAATAGGTACCCATTTCGGGTCGTATCAGTGCTAATTTTTTTACAACGGTGAATAATCTATTGCAAGTAAATAAAATCTCCCGTAATCTAAACAAATCGATCTACGACCACGCACCCTCGACCTGTGTTATTATATTGTTTGGAACATGTGTAATCTAGTAGGCTATCATCCCAATCAAGTGCGTTAAAGCAACATATTGTTGCATTATCAATTTCGGACGCTGATATGTCCCGCATCATTGTACAGGGTGGGTGGCGTAAGGTGGTCCACTACCTTATCTCAAAAGCCCTAAGGATTCGAAAATAAAGTTAATTACAAAAGTAGGTTCAGTATCTGATGAATTTGAATTTATATAATAATAAATATACCTAATACAAAAATCTTAACTGGAACAGCCTATCTTTTGTTGCGGATGTTGATTCGCCTTGTAATTATAAGTATACATGTTCTTCTGGAGATGGTAATACTGGCTATTGTGCTAAATCTTGATGCCATATCATTGCCTGCAGATTTGCTCTTCCAATTGAAGTGCTTCTCTTGTTAGTGGTAAACGTTCATCACAAAATTTCTTTTTGGTAAAACGCCACCATCTGGCATCGGCGATATCCACAATCAGAGTGTTAGGTATATATACTTGACAAATGATGACAAATGAATGACAAGATTAGCTAAACATTCAACAATATCAGTAGTAGCACATTGGAAAGCTCTCCACCAAGTCAATTTTCCAAAGATTGGTGCCTTGCCACGTGTAAGTACACTACTACTCTCTCGTTCGCAAGGTACTGGCTCCTGTGACGACTCGCCGCTGGGAATGCTTAATTGCATTACATTTTACATCACCCCAAACAGACCGACTTAAGTTGCCCTTCACAAGTTTTTCATAGCTACTATCAGCTGGATTTAATAAATGTGCTTCTGTAGACTTAGTACCACAAAGAAAACACACAACCTCAACTGACAGTTTCCTTCTCCTCACTTCTACTGAAAACTCATGATTAAGACGAACCATCTTCTAGACACTCTTCATCCACAACTGAATAAAAATTGCTATTTATGCAACCAGTTGGGAAAAGTACTATTTTGTGTAACGAGCATATTTCTGCGGAACGAGGTCCGCAAAGGATGCGAGTTAGACAAACTAGTTTTCCCAACGTGTTTCATACAAGATTTTTTCTAATTTTCACCAATTTTATATTGTATGAGAAGAAAACTGAATTTTATATCTGTATAAAAACAAGACAGTAAGTTGTAACGGTGTGAACAGCTTGTCACTTTCATAGCTTTTCAGGTCTAAATAACCTACTATGAAATGAACTTTAGTAAGACGTTTCCAAACGTCAAAGAGTTTTGAAAATTGTCACTTTACATGTCAAAACTAGAAAAAAATATATATTGTTTTTGTTACAAGCGGTGTAATTTATACTGAGTAGCTGCACGTGTTCCAATATCAAATTTAGCTGAGAATATCAAGGACATTGTATAGTTTGATCCCTTCAACAATTCATTTCACTTTTTTCATTGTACGTCTCAAAAGACATACAATTTGATATATCATAAGACGGTAGAAGTATCTCCCCATGTTTATGTAAATAGGTTTTCCCAATATTTTATTTTCATTCTGTGAAATAATACATATAATTTGACACTAATTTTCTTAATATAGTTCAACTATAAATGATTTATATATTTTGACAGCAACTTTGGCCGCCATCTTGATTTTGGGTCTCTAAGCAATATTTCATCTTATCACATTGATATTCTTATTCTACAAGTCAAAACGAAGTGATTGGTACCACTCCCATACTTCTCTCATCAATAAGCGCACGGGTCCTGATTTTCAAACACTTTCCCCCAAACTAATTTGACTGGCCTATTATATGATTATATTATAATATAATATGGTCTATTATATGATTATAATTATTCGCGTTTAGTATAGTACATCCTGATTCTCTATCATGAATGATTACTCTGTGGAGCAACGCTTTAAGCTATATTAGTGCTACATATACGGAATAATAAAAGTCCTTTGCTAGCTTTAAGGGAGTACCGATGAAAAAAATGCTGATTAAATATTAATCAGCTGGCTAAGGTCTGTTAATTTTAGATATATAACATTTTATATTATTTGATAGTGAATTGAAAGCAGCATTAATTTCCAACAAAAATACAGGGTGTTTCATAAAAGAAACGAGTTTGAGGCACTCGAAATGTGAAAAATTTGGATTTTTTTTTGCACTTTGTATAATATTTTTCGAAAACTACAAATATACCTACTATAGTATAATGAACCTTTCTTTATATTCAAACAAGGTTTTAAACGATTTTATTAATAACAACTGAATTTATTGAGAAATTAAAATTTTGAGATATTTTTAAATTGAATTAACTTATAAAGTGCCCAAAATTTTTCATATTTTCTTATTACAAAAAATACTTATAATTACAAGGGAAATCAATATCGGCAACAAAATATAGGGTGCTCTATTTAAGAAAATGTATTTTCGTAACGTGATGTTTTATGGGCCATCCTGTAATTCCAAAAATATTAAAAAATCAAAAGTCGTGAAATACTGTAATGAACTTTATTTTCTAACTCTTACGACTCTTGAAATAGGTAGTGGACTACCTTACGTGGACCACCCTGTACACTGAGATATGATATTGCGCCGATCCTCATTTGCTACAAAGGACCAAAATCGATTGATTATTTGACTATTTTCTTTCTATCACAGATTCAGGTGCTACCTAGCAATGCGTTAAAAGGTATTTTGTCGTTGTCCCTTCGATGGCAATTCTATTGACGTCAATTTCAGTGGGATTTTCCAAAGTTGTATGAAATATTTTCTGTTCATACTATACATTGTTTTCGGAGACTTTTATAGGATCTGTTATAATAGTAAAATAGTAGTAATCGTCATCTATGAGTATCTGTTGGTATGATATCAATAAAATGAGAGTTACACTCAGGAAGTAAGATAAAACTGACATGTAGTGACGTAAAGTATGAAAAAATATTCTGCCAAAGTCAGAACTATTGATGTTTTATTGGTTTGGAGATAATTATTTTTATATTACTCAAGTGTGATTGATCATATTTTAACGATGCGATATGGCAATTCTGGTGGCGCAAGTAATTATTTGCTTTAGTTTTTTGCATGCTTCTTCACCTTCTTAGAAAATAAAGAATGTCCATTTTTTTTGGACAAAAAATACAAAAGTTCTTACGTGCTGTTGCCTTTCCTTTTAATTTAGGTTAGGTCATGACATTGAGTAAATATGCTGTATATGAATTGAAACAATATAATTTTTTTACTTAATATTTTTTGCTCTTATTACACAAGAATTTTCTGCCAAATAAACAATCAACAAATAAGAATACTCATCTTCTTCTATCAGTGACACATTGACCAATTCCACATTAATTTCCGATATCCACTTACTTGCATCTTCGTCTGGCATAATATTTATTAATATACATAACTATTATTTATGATTTTCACTCAATAAAATATGCCTCTATTATATATAATATGCCTATATTTATAATGGCAATAAATATGAAAAATATTTCACTTTTCTGATAAAAGTAAAAACAACCTTATTCCCTGTATAACACCCACCAACCTAGAAAATTCATATATATTTTACTGTGCACAGCACTAAGCTACTCCCAGCTGCAAATCGGAAGGTTCGTAACAAGAAATGTGCAGATAATTCCCAATGTAAAAATGCCTGCGTTATATTTACTACCCACGCGGTTGTAATCTACTCCAACGATTTGATGAGTTTCTATGCTGTCAACGCCTTATATATCAGGTTACAGCCAATTCTATATTAAAAGGCACCTTCCCAGAGGACGGGATTTTTCTGGAAAATATTCATTTAAACGATTTGTAAACCAAATAGCACACATAAATAATTACACGTAAATAAGACGTCAGGTATATTCATATCGTTTTAAAACGGACAACATACTTTACTGTTGGATCCGATTCATTATTTTCTCCCTCGTCTGGCCCCGGAACAATATCGTTCAAAACATTATTTTTGCCAATATCTAGTAGTACATGGAAATCGTACCAAACATGGGGTGTTGCCTTGCCTTAGATGTGGCAGTGATTTTTTTATGTTATGTGTGATGAAGTGGTATTGACAAATCCAAGTTTTCTACCTTGGAAGCCCTTTGGATCATTGTTAAATACTTGAAAAACCATTACATTTCTCAGTTATTTTCAATTTTTACCACCAATGACCTGTGTTACGGCAAAAGTCATTATACACTTTTTAGGTAGATTAACTTTGCAACAAAACGAATATAATTTGGTGTCGGTAGACAAAATAGCTTTGAAGATACAGCTATACAAAGAAAATTTTAAAAAAAATTGTTTTCAAGTTTTCGTCAATGTTGACCACTAAGGACCCATTTCACAGCAAAAGTCATCATATACGTTATTAAAGTACACTAAATTTGTAACAAAACGACACCAATTTGGCTTAAATGTGAGTAAATAACCAAGACAGAAGTTGTTTATCAACCACACCCTTCCAACAAACAGACCAAAGAACACTATATTTGAAAAATGTGGGAGAGGAAAACACACAGATGTCACCTTCTCGACGAAT
Source organism: Tetropium fuscum (assembly GCA_964058915.1). NCBI lineage: Eukaryota > Metazoa > Arthropoda > Insecta > Coleoptera > Cerambycidae > Tetropium > Tetropium fuscum. The sequence goes on from CAXKVY010000150.1 coordinate 28,037, forward strand.
TTCTTCATGTACCAAGCACAACCCGGAATGGTATTGTTCCTTCACGCCTTCAGTGGTTGTGGTACAATTTCAGCACTTTTTGGCCAAGGAACAATAAAATTTCTAATGCCACTGAAAAAATAGTTACGCCTCGAAAAAACCTATGTGATTTTCCTAAGCCCCAATGTCACACCTGTGCAGGTCTCCGAAGCAGGTGAGAGCTTCCTCGTTTTTTATATGGAGGCAACAGTGAATCCCAAAATATCAACGACCTTCGCTTCCCACAAGAGCGGCGGCTAAGTCCAACACAACCCTCGCCAGGTTACCACCAACCAGGGATGCTGATTTCACTCTCTGCGAACATACCACCAGATGAATTTCTTTCCCATATTGATTTTCTTTTTGCTTCAGACCAACCACATTATTTATGTCTCACACTTTTGAAGAGTTGGTTGTTCTGGCTGGTTGTTGATGGTTCTTAATTTTGTTGTTGGTTTCGTGTCAGGTACAGAAGTGGCTGAGAGTTGAGAGAAATCCATTTGATTGGGGCTTTATGCGGGGTACACAAGACCTCATTCCTCAACTCATGACGCAACCACCAACTGTGAAACATGATTTCCTGCAACTATAAAAAAGGTTAAATAAGTAGTTGCAGAAAGCAGGACTGAAATGAAATGCTCTGCTGTTTGCAGCCACTGCAGCGGACAATCTTGCGAAAACATACCAGACCTGAAGTGTGACCACATTGATGAACCATTCACCGATGACCCACCTTCAGATGAGGGTTTTGATAGCCTTAACAGGTCCGTGAAGAAGTGTGCTGTGGATTTAGTGGACCTTCCGGTCCATCAATGATGTGCAAAATATACGAGTAATAACAATTTTCCTCACAGTACTGTACATTATATATAATGAGGTGTTTCATAATACTACATACATTTTAAATATTTTGTTTTAATTACTACAATGTTTTTTTGTAAACAAAAATGGTTATTTTGTTAATCATTTTACAAACCCTTCTAATATTTGCTAATTTACCTCAACAACTTTGCAGCTGTTCAAAGTTGTTGAGGTAAATAAAATAAAATAAAATTTCAGGGACTATCAGTTCTACATATACCAAACTGATATCGATTTGTTACAAATGTAGTGTACTTTAATAACGTATATGATAACACTTGTCGTAAAATGGTAAAGTTTAAAAATGTTAAATATCCTTTTTTTGGAAATTTTGCATTTTGAACAGCTGTATCTTAGAAAATATTTGGTCTACCAAGACCAAATTGGTACCATTTTGTTGCAAACGTGGTCTACTTAAAAAGTCTACATGATGACTTTTGCCGTAACATAGGACCTTGGTGGTAAAAATTGGCAAAAACTGAAAGAAGTCCGAAAATTTAATGGTTTTCAAGTATTTAACAATGATCCGGAGGGCTTCCGTGGAAAACTTCTTGGATTTGTCATTATCACTTTATCACATTGTTACGTTCATTTTTGGTAATTAACAATTTGTGAATCCAAAATTTATTGTAGGTATATTTGACGGATAAAAGTGAATTTAAACAGTGACTACGCGTTCCGTTTTGCATGTGTTTAGAAATTCAGGACAACATATTACTTTCATTAGTCGATTGCATTCATCGATATTGCCACAGCGCATTTAATAAATTTGTCATAGATCTTTACCACAAATATCTTAGTGCATATCTGTGTAGCCTTATTGTTTTGTGAGTTGGACATTGGCAGTTCTGTGGCGCTAGCCTAGGTCATGAGATCTATGGTCTAATTTTCTGGGGCGTTGACCTCTTCGCTTCCTTTGTGAGCCGAATGCATGGATGACATAGTAGTTTTTTATTGTGGTAAAAGTTTAAGTGACATTCTTGGTTAAATATTATGTACGTTCCGATATAATGGTATAATATAGGGAAATCATTGTGCATGTGTTGCGATTTTGGATGAATCTGCACATACCACATTAGTGGGATCAAATAACACACAGGGACACAGCAAAGCTATCTTTTCGAAGCCGTTTCCCAGCTACTCAGGCTTCATTGTCTTTCGGCGAGTGTAAGTCGCACGACCATTTTTGCACCACCTTTTCTTTTACACCTGCTTTTACACCACCTCTTTTGGAACCGCGTTTCTTTTGATCCACCTTTGGAACCACGTTTAGAACCACCTAGCTCTAATATATCGACCCCTGTACCGATTTTGATTTTTATTAAGAGCTGAGCTAGCTTAGGCCAAGTTTTATTGCCCACTTTAAATTACTATTAAATATGCTCCAAGGGGTAATAACATATAACATATAAAATTTCAGAGAACTACCCCACTTTCTATTTGCCGCTTTGTTTAATTTTCACTTTAAAGTTTAAGTAAATACAATTTAGTACCACTGCTGAATTTGATAGTACGTTCTAACAGAATGTTTGCGTGCAGCAGGCTCAATAGGAGGTAACTATATACAAGATTTCTATGCAGCAACTATATGCTGCATATGCAGCAGGATACAAAAGTGGGGATAGAAAATTTTAAAAAAAATGTGGAACGCTTATTTTCTGTTTAGTTTGCTTTCTTAATATTAGTCTCTTATTTTAAATGCAAGTTGATACCACGAGAAATATTGATCTAACTTTACAAGAACTCGATTCTCATCTCAGTTTCTTCAGTTTCTCAAATCTTGACAACATTTTTTTTATTAGAATTTTAGTTTCTAATATTAAATTGTGTTGTTAAAAATATAGAACTGAATTCAGAAGAGTATAACAAATAGCGTTCCATTTGAAATATGGACTTTGTGTCTCAATTTCGATATTTTTCGATTAAGTTTTAATGTGTTGTTTACTCTAATATGTCAGATTGTTTTAACGTTATATTTTCAGAATTTTAGAATTACTAGATCCTAAAAAACTTTTATCGAACACGTTGCAAGAATGGCCGTATATACTTATATATCCAAGGATGTTATTACCGACCTAATTGCAAATACTAGAACCCACAGGAAAGCCCACTATTATTATTGACTTCACATCGCTGTAGAGCGAATATTCATTTAGACAAAAGAAGTCCAAACTGTTTTGTTTTGTGAATTCCGGAAATTCACTGTACTACATATTTATTTAGCGCCTAACAAAAGCATGTTTTTACATGTTTACTAGTCATTATCCTTTAATGATTACATTTCTGCACATCAACATGGACTTTTATGCTTTATCATTCTCAATGTACTCTGTCATCTCTATTAGCAGTCTTTTTTTCGCAGGCTACCAGAGTCGCAACTAAGGGAAGATGACCGTCATTTATTTTAAAGTATATTCAGCATGTAGATGAGTCCTAATTAAAACATTCGTCAGTTAGAGTAATGTTCTTTGTTAATACTTAAAAGCGTTCATTATTTTACAAGCAATCATAAAAATAAACAGTGTAGATTGCAGGAAACAGCGGGTGGGGTATGAGTTAATTTAAAAGTGAATAACAGTTTTAATTATATTCATCCAACTTTACTTTGGGACACTTAAAAATTTTCAAAGATTTATAACGACGTGCAACTCTCAAAAATGTATGAATTTGTGTGGTTTTTACAATTATATTATCTCACTCCATTAATTAATTATCTTCTGTTGATTGTGTATAAGTTAATCAATTTTATTGATTTTTCCTAAGTTCACAGAATAAAAAAATTACGAATAACGTATTGGTCTGCCAAACCCTCTCTCATGTCATTATAAATTCCCAGGTTTAGTTAAAAAAACACCACACTTGGTAGGAAAATTTCTTCTAAATCTCCAAAATTTTATATAAAAGATATAAAAGATAAGAATTCTATTTTAAATAACTTCATTCTTCATAGCATACTTTTTTGGTAAAATGTCAGAGTATGTAGAGGCGGGAGAGTGTCCTATTGGAATATTTTGCCATCTCACTAGCATTTGATTTCATTAACCACGATTTATTATTATCTAAATTATTTGATTATGGTATAAGGGGTCCTTTATTAAAGTGGGTTACCAGTTTTCTCGATGCTCGAGGACCATATGTCTTAAATAAATAAGCCTAAAATGCTAAATAAGCCTAAATAATGAAAACAAAAGATTCATGAATAGAGCTGAATCAGAATGTTTACATGTAACTGTAGGTGTCCCAAAGGGTTCTATATTGGGCCCTGTGTTGTTTATTTTGTATATTAGTAATATAAGTTCTTCTTTACCATCAAAAGCATATGTTACTAGGTATGCAGATGATATTTCTATGATAGTGTCTATGATCCTTCTATTATAGTGTCTATAGTCCATATGATCACGTATTAACAATTAATTGCAAAAAAATTACATACATTACAAAACTGTTTTATATTATATTTCAATACCGAAAAATCCCCTTCATTAGATTTCACAATAGACAAAATAAACGACTGTGTCTAATAGTGAAGAGAATTTTATATAAATAGTATAAAGTTTTTCCTCAGTATAGAATAAAATAAAATTAGAGATTTCCCACTACATCGAAGTTTCGCTTTATTTCAAAAGCTTCTCCAAGACTATAAAAGAACATATTATTATAATATGTATAAAATAAACGATTTAAACTGAGTTTTAAGATCGTCTATAAAAATAACATACCTACAATTTGTATAAACAATTTAAATAATTTAAAAACATTTTAAGACATTAAAAAACATATGTGTTAAAAACTTTAAATATATTAAGCCATTACCACTGTAAAAATGTTATTATATTATATTATATATTCAAATTATATATTAAAATCATTAATTAACACGTGAGCCACTTACCTAGTGAGACATTCCCTTAGTAAGGCACATAGTGCTTTTTGTCAATAAATAAATAAAACATACTGTACTACAACAGATATTAAACTCAACATTGCTTTGAATCAGGTTATTTTTCTCTCTGCTTGACAACTGCAAATGCAATGAAGGTATTTAATAAGAACAGCTGCTACCTAAGATTTTTTCATTGTTATGTGATCTTTTTAAGTTATTATGTGTTTAAGTCTTTTATTGTAGCTAGTTTCGTTATCTAATATACTTACATAACCAAAGTTGAAATTATGGTTTTCTGTGAAATGATGTGCAGCCAGAGCTGTTTGTTCTTTTTTGTTTTTAGGTTTTTTATTATATGCATATTTATGTTCATTTAGACGTGCCTTTAGATTTTGTTTTGTTTGTTCTATGTATGTTTTATTACAATCGTTACATGGAATTTTGTACATTACATTTAAATGATATTCCAAGGATAAAAAATCTTTCATATAATTGTACAAGTTACAAACAGTTTTCAAATGGCAGAACACAATTTGTGTTGTGTTATTGGATAACTTGAATTTCAGTTTCAATTTCAATTTCTGATATTCTTTTAACGTAGGGAATTTTATGATATTTTTTGTCTATCACTAGTTATATTGACATTAACTGTATTTGTATTATTGTTGAGAATTATATTAAGTACATAACTTAAGTGGGTAATTACTATTTATTAATTTGTACTATTAAGTGATTGTAGCATACCTCCGAGCAGAACCACTATTTTAACATATTAACCCGGGTACAGCCTGCGGAGTTCGAGCGTAAATCTCGATATTTTGTCCATTTCGAACTTGATAGCCCACCTTATAAGCATTGAATATGCGCCATCTGTAGGAGAGGAACGATACTTACCTATTAACGTATCCATTTTCTATGCAGTAGGACAAGTAGCGCTTCACAGCTTCTGTCTTATTTCCGTGCTTTTAAAATCGTGCTAAATAAAATTTAAAATAAGTATAATATACTCATATTTGTAAGTGTAATATACTCATAATTCATAATATAGTCATATTTACAATTTAATATATTGGTATTGAAATGTAAACTTATAGTAAATAGGCAAGGTTTAGTACGATATACACGACTCATTTCTGACTAAAAGGCGTTCCCTTTGTCTCGAAAATAATTCGTTTCAAAGCCGTGCTTATCGTGTCGCCTGCGAAACCTCGCAGGGCATTAAAAGTTTTTGCCACGCTACCTGACATCGGACTTATTATTTTATTTACACGTCGATTTCCGTTGTTTGATTTTGAATAGCCGCTTATCGAATCACAAGCAATTGCGACACCCCGGGGAAAGTCACGCCATTGGAAAACGGTTTTCGACTCCAGCATTTAACGAATCTTTTATGTACCTCGTAAATGTAAACGTAAATACGCTCGCTAGAATGCAGCGGTAGAGTTTTATCCCGAGTTACGATCAGATTTCAATAATTATTATTTCCCGGATAGAGGAATTTAAAATTAAATGCCTTGTGTCCTGATTAAAGATTAGATAATAAGAAGGCAAAAGTGGCCTGGGAAAATCGATTATGTCTTGAAGCAGAGACGTATATAAGGGGGGATATAGGGGGTTCACATCCCGCCTCCCATCGATCGCCCATGCGGATTTAGAAGGGATATAAAAAGTGCACTTTACCGCACGCAAATGCGTGCGGGAAGAAGTACTTTACGCACGTGTGCGGTAAAGATAT
>CAXKVY010000151.1:0-265000 GCA_964058915.1 Tetropium fuscum
ATCTCATACCTCATACCCTCATACTGAGTATCAAGATATGCCTATCACACTATTTGCACTTATTCGCCCAATTCGCATAATTAAAACTAAAATTAAATTTAAGTTGGTATTGATATTGATTGAGTTACAGTTAGTTAATTTTTTTACTTTGGCGTCTGACTGACCGATAGCCGATGGTGATTGCGAACTGTCTACGTTGCTATTTCCACATTACAGCTTACAGTTATGATGTGCAGTTTTGTCAAGTCAAGTGTTGTCACGGATAATGTGAGGCTAATCGAACTCTCAAAATGGTATACCTAGGTAGTTAAATTAAGTTAAAAGTTTGTTAAACTCTTAAATAATAATTGAATGCCAAATAAGGCCAGATGTGGTGAACAACAACAATGAAAGTAGTGATATAACGTGTAAAGACGGTGACTGTCAGTGACAGTGACGTCAGTGACTCACAACAACAAACTCAACCAAAATAAATGTTTTTGTAATAAATATGTTTTATGTTCAATAAAACTGTACCTTAAAAATGATAAATCCACAAAGTGCCATTAAATTTATGTTTGGATTTTTGAGAACGGAAATTTGTCCACTCTCAAGTCTTTTAACAGTAACTTAAATACTATGCATTTTTAGTATATACACATAAGTAATACCATTTTTTGTAGAGAACCAAATTTTCTATCGAAATTCGAAATTTTTACGCGCAAAAATTATATTAATTCAAAATTTTCATATTCATATGATCTTACATATAAAAAAACTTTAATGCACTAATTTTAAAGATTTTACTGGTTTGAAGATTCTTTCTTCGAAAGTTGCTATTAGGTACTCGTTTATTTGTTCGTATATATTATTTAATTCACATTATGTAATTCTCTCGAACTCGTTCCTAAAGTAAAATATGTGTTCAGTTTTGATCTTTCGGTGATCTTTGATATTAAATATCTTCAGGACTATGTAATTGAACTAATTCGTTCAAGGTATTTTATTATTTCATATTATAATAAATTGTACCTTAAAACTGATAAATCAACAGTCTTATTGAATTTAGGTTTGGATTTTTGAGAACGGAGTAAATTTGTGTGCTTTTAGGTCTTGTAACTGTAACTCAAAAACTATGCGTTTGTAGCATATAACATATAATACGATTTTTTGTAGAAAACCAAATTTCCTATCTAAATGGTAAATTGTAACGTCAAAAACTTTTTTTTTCAGCAAAATAAGTTAAAATATATAATCATAATGTTATTTTGAGAAATTAGTTGCTATAGGAACCTTATAACATATTTATTACTAAATGTATATATATTGTTATGCGTTATCTTCAGCAACATACAACATACATTATTTTTCTATATAAAATTATAAATTAAAATAAGTACAACAAAAATAACATATACCAATAAATTAATTTAGTGTTTTTACTTTTTCCAATTTTATATCATATTTATCTGATTATGTACTTAAAATGCTGTATTTTATTAATAAGCAATAATATGAGAAAATTATTAAATGGTACGCGTCTATCCCTATAAATTCTTGTACAATATGATATTGCATAGCATACTAAATATTAAACCCATGCAAATAATTCACATATTTCCTTACATGAACACCGCCTCGTCGTTAATGAACAAAATCTCGTCTAAATCACGTTGAAGAATTATCTCTCTTCGCTGTGCTTGCTTTTCCTTAATTTTGTTGTATTCCTTTAACGTTTTAACCTTGATCGGTGTTCTGTACTTCAATTTAAATAGTCCTCGCACTTTTTGTGATTGCATTATCATCAGATGCTTTCCGTTACAACGTCCTACTTGCAACCAAACAAATACCACTGTACGCGGGAAAAAAATTGTCGTTTTTTACTTTCATCGTAAAAACATTCACGACACTGAACTGCGAATAATCTGCCTAGAATTTGTTCCACGCCATTGAAAAGATCTAAAGCAACAAGCACTATGACTAGAACATTTCATGGCACCAAACGACCTATCTGCAGGCCTACGGAATCATAACTAACTGACAAATGTTAATCTTTTCTGACCAGCAGGGTCAAAATGTTTTACGGCTTTACGTTTTCTCAAAACTGAAGGACCTGACAAGTAAATTGTAAAATATGGGAAAAGGTTTTGGTAGGTACCTACTGAGTTCCTAACTTTACTCTTTAACTGTTATTACCAAAGTGTAATAATTGTCTTTAGTATACTTTACAGGTACCTAGGTACCATCGATTTCATGAAATAATTACATTATTGATAATATCAGTAATATTATAAAAATTTGTTAATCAGTTTTTATATTACGTTCTGAATACGTGCAAGAAGCAACAACAGGAAAATTGTGTTATTCTTTCAAACATTGATGTTATTTTTTTGTTTTCTAATCATTAATAATCCTTATATTTTTTATATTTACGCCATTATTGCCATGTTTATTTTAAAAGCATATACATTAAATATCAAAAATAGAATTAGCAACCGCGGAAATTAAATACCATGTTATCAAATCTCAAATAAGTTCGGAGGTAATATCTTTTTAACAGTGCAGTTTATTAGCGCGAGGCGCGACAAAAATAACGCAACTTTTTTATTTTGTACAGAAGAAAAAGCCCTACGACAAAAGTGTTCAACAGAATTTTTTGCGGGTTATTCCCTATTATTTTACAGAAATAAATAGATATATTTATACCAAAAGGCAAACTAGTCTGTATAGAGTTTAATCAAATGGTGGTAAACGCCTTTTCAAACGGTATGAGTATGGCTACAATTTCCAGACAGTTTCTCTTGGCCAAATACAGCGTGTCGAAAATAATTTCAATATAGTTGCAATGAAAGAAGACATGTTGTGGAAAAAATTTCGAAATCGGAGGGCCCAAGAAAACTACATTTTACACTGATATGAGAATCAAAAGAATTTCTCAAATAAATCCGTGATTGTAAGGACCAAGAATAATAACTGAAATTTCTGAACTGGAAGTTAGTCCGAGGACTGTTCAACGACGATTAGTTGAAGCAAAAATGTTGGTTATCGAATGAAATCATATTCCCAGGCTTGATTTGCACGTAGACATTTGAACTGGACAGTTCAAGACTGGATCAAAGTACGCTATACCAACAATAAAGGCTAAGCACGCAGAGTAGTGTGTGTTTTTGCGGGGTTGTTTTTCGTGAAGTGGTGTAGGTTCATTTAACTTTATAGACGGCACTACGAATCGGTCGTATACAGGGACATACTCCAATGCGTTATGTTGCGCTATGCTGAGTGGGGATCTACGATTTGTATTTCAACAAGACAAAACGACCGGAAACACACGTCTCGCCTTCTTGTTTCAGGGGACAATAAAATTGAGTGGTTTCAGTGGAGGTTTCAGTGGACAACGTCCAGGTTCTGCAGTGGCCGACACAATTACCGGAGCTTAACCCCATTAAGAACCCGTGGGAAGAAGTTGAACGTCGGATTCGTACCACATGCTTCCCAAACAGTCATTAATTGATAAAATTATGGAAATTTTGACGAATATGCCGATTATTACAATCCAAAATTTAGTTTCATCTTTCATCAATGCCGCGTCGTTGCAAAAAAGTTATAGCCAACAATGCATATCCTATTAATTATTAGGTTTATATATTTGTTGCTTTGTGTCGTCACAAAATTTTTAAAAAATCGTAAAGGTTGTTTTTGTAATAACTTATTGTGTTTTTTTTTCCTTGTTTACTTTTTTTGGCAAATAAATTATTACGTACTAGCTTATTTGATATTTGAAAACAATCACATTTCACCTGGGACAGCAGCCTACTATGACCCTTTAAACTAAATGGTTTTTAATTTCCGCGGTTATCATTTTTGATATTTAAAAAATTGATTTTATCATAATAGTTGGAAAACATGGAATAAATAAATTATTTCTCAAGCAAAAAATATTCTGCGAAAATACTCAGGCGCATCGATTTTTAATTCCAATTGTGCATATATCTAATCCTTTTTTCATTTGTGACGTCATCACTGTTTCCAGTATGATGTCATTAATATCTATAAATAGGGGTATAGAGCGATGGTACCGCTCGGCCCGCTCTTATCGAGGTCACGTCTCTAGCCAAGGATATTGGCGCGAATATCTAAATTTTTCAAATATCTATATTTCTTTCATATTTGGTCTTGACGTAATATTGGCTTTTCATTCTTTGGATCCTGCATGGACAGCTGATTCCTAAAATATATTTACTTATGATCTAAAATTGATAAGCTGGAAGATCAGTTTAAAAGAAGTTTATAAAAAAGCGAATATCATAAATTATCAGTTTTAAGGTACCGCTCTCAATAGTCGCCGAGTACCTTTTTTGGCTTCTGACAAATGATATAGCTGTGAATGAGGGTGGCGACTGCAACACCGTTAATGAATCGAAATGCATACAAAATAACTTTAATACTTGCCTAACGTTTGGTGACCTATTTCGCCTTCTTAGTCTGACGGGAGTTTAAAGTTACATGTTTTGTTTGAACAAATAATAATTATTATTATTCTGCATTAATTTTATACTTGTTTTAAACGTCCATGTCTTCCATCATGTCAATTTTAGTCCCGAAGGGTAATATATTTTAAACATAGCTTTTTATACAGAAAAATATAAATGTAGAGTTCTGTTTAAAAATATATACCTATCGATGACGAAATAGTGACACATATATCGATGAAATAGGGATGACGACATAACTAAAAAATACAAAGGCCAAGGTGCGCAATTCAAGTAAAAAATCGACGCGTCTGATAATATTTTTGACAATATTTTTCATTCAAGAAATAATATATATGTCAGTTGTGGCTCGCCAGTGGCAGTGGCCACCGCTCACCTAAAATTACCAATTTTCGTTTGGTTATGTCATTTAAAATTATTTTAATTTCATATAAATAATATAATTTAGGTACGTCGATATTGAAAATGTATTGTGATTGTTTTATCACAGAAATAAACAAAACACTAAAAGTTACGTGGTCGTCGCCTTCGTTGAACGTTGAACACGACGAACATTAACTTCGTACCGTACAATGCATAGCATAAGTAAGTGACTTCTATCCATATCAGTTGGTATTCCGCCGCACTTCATAGCGTTGTTTACGGGCGATTGTCATCATGACAACCGCAACGAAATACGTTCCAATACGTGAGTAAACTACCGTGTGGGCGAACGGGTGTCGCGGAAATCGAGCGCCGCATCTCCTGCCATTATACTGCGCCGTGTGCCAGTCACTATTAGGAGTTCTCTGTAATTTTCAATTATTTGCTTCATGTCAATTGTAGAAATATTTCCTATGTAGGTATGATCCAGTTTGTATATTATTAGAAATTCTATTATTGTGTAATATCGGATGTGGGAATGTCACGCGAAATTGTCATAAGCATAAAGCCTTTTGGGAACATATACGGTGTTCATTAATGTTAATTAAGCAGAATTAAGAACAAATTGGTAGTTGTACACCAGAAGAAGGTCTTATGGAAAGAATTTTAGATTTTTTTTAAATGGCGATCATTAAGCCCACGAGTCGCCACTGATTTATTTAATATTTGATATTTATTTATTTAATATTTTACGAATATAACAATACATACTGTATGGTTAAAAAGCACTACACTGTTCAGCATAAATAATAACATATCCAGTATATGTACACCTATTATTGTATATTTATGTTTTGTCCACTGGGTACCTCGGTTACGCCTGCTTTATTATCTGTAATAAAGAGAGTGAAATTTTATGTTTTTATTGCATTTATGTGCGATGGGCGACGGGAGGCTTACACTTAAATTTAAAAATATGGTTATGGAGTAACGGTTTTATTTTGGGTATTTATTTAGCACGCCTGAGGCATTGTGAGGGGGACGTGAGCAGCTAGTGAAAGCTGCTCCGTTTAAAATACTACGTTTCTCATTGCACCTGTTAGGTGTTGTTCCAATCTAACAATAGTATAAAATTATGTTCAAAATAAATTTATAATTTTTCTAAACATCAATACAGGGTGGTCCAGTTTTGACTGCCGTAAACTAAGGAATCGGTAGGCTAAAATAATCCTTGCTTATCCCTTAAATAAATGTAAAAATACCTAATCTTAGTTTGAAAGATAAGGGGTGTTTGAAGTTGATGATCAAAATCTGATGTGAATTATTTTTTTATTAGCGTGGCCTTCTACTATTCTTATAGCGCATGGAATTTCATAATAAATCTCGTGAAATAAAATAAACAAAATATCCAAAAAGGCTATACTTATAATAAATTAGGTAGATAAATATGAAGAGCTCAAATTTTAACATAATTTAAACAGAGATTTTGGTTTTATGAAACAAAACCGCCATATGTTACTATTGACAACTTTGAAAAATAACCATAAGTCACTTTTTTTAAATTGAACACGCCATATATTGTAATCAGGATATTTTTGCACCGTTCTGTTATAATAGGCATGTAGGTACCGAAGTACCTACATACCGACCTGTGTACTAACTGTATGAATTTCACTGTAGAATGATTTTCAAGTAAATGTATATTCATGAATTAGAAACATGTAGGTACATAAAACCTGCATACGCATACCTTTGCCTTTTCATGTGATTAAAAATGTTTAACAAATTTGCACTTGCACGTGTTTATGCTTTGTGTAACTCGATAGAACTGGAAACTGGAATAAATCTGTGCATGTGGTCATAGACAGTCCAGCTGTCATTCTTACCATTCATTAAGGCGCGTTCTCACGTTTCGATTTTAGCTGACCGATTTTTGATAACAACTAAAATCGAAGCAACTTTTTGTTCACACGTTTCAACGAATATAGAACCGATCGCAGACTATACTCAGACTCCTGACTTCATTTGTGGATTATACAATTATACCGCATATTTTGTCTTACTCTTACACAATATTTTAGATATCAATTTAACTCTGTCTGTATTCATATAAAATTGGCATAGGTGTCGCCAAATGAATGACTAGGAAACTGTTTTATTTCACGTTTTGAAAAAACACGTCTAGATGGCACAAGCTCCTTTCTGTTAAAAAGAAGCACCTGTAACACGAGACGTGTGGTATAGTGTAGGTAAAGTATTTGGTAATGTTGTTATATGATTTGGTCGGTTGTGTATACGTATACATTGTTATATGATAACTGATAATGTGAATGTCCAGTATATGATGCTATACTAAAACTGATACGACACTGATTATGTAATATTTTATGGGTTATCTGTCAAGGAACAGCTGACATCTGACATCAACCTGTGCTAATTGCGCCATCTCTACATATTTTACGTTTAAAGGGAAACAGGTAACAGCGTGACAGAAATAGATGAATGCATTATCGGCCAACTATTTAACATTGAGTCTGTAGTCCATCTGTAGTCTGTGGAACCGATAATATTTAGCAATAAAATAGGGCAGTTGTTCGTATGGATGTACGTTATTTTTGATTTATTGAGTGAGAAATTAAGAAGAAATCTTACGATGTGAAAAACAGCGTAAGTATAAAGAACGCAGTTTTTCACTACAAACAATGGTTATAGGTCTTTTTATTTTATGTTTTTCACCGTTAGTTGTATTCAAGCCGTCCATTTCCATTTCCCGCACAATCATACGTAAATCATTTTCCCTGGCATATACATTTAAACTTGCCTAAAAACAGTAAAACACAATGATGACTCAAATTTACTTGACCAACAAAGCTTGGAATACATGTTCTCACAGCAATATTCATTCGATTTTAGTTGTTGTTGATGAACAAAAATCGGCCAAGCAAATAAAATCGAATGGTGAAAACGCCTAGTAATCCTAGTACTAGTAATTATGCCAATTTGTAATTGTACAAGTACGTACGATTAATAATTATACAAAGTCATACATGTGATTAATACTCTATCTAATGTACCTATAGGTAGATGCATTAGCAAGTAGGCTAATAATTACTATAACCGGAATTTTAATGTGATTTGAAACGATTGAACCGATGATTGAAAGAATCAACGATTTAACTAAATAATCTGACCAATGGCGGTAATTTTTTTAACGACATACCGCTAGTTATCCACTTTTTTGTTTTTTTAAATATTTTTTCAGTGTTTCAATTAAATTATAATGTACTATAAAGATTCACGGTCCCCCGACATGATTAAAAAGTTTAAAAATGTAAATCTTTAGCTGACCACCATTATTTCCCTTGTATTTTCTAAAATTTACTTTCCTATATCTTTTATGAAATTATGTCGGTATTGATATGATAGATCAATAAATACGTATAGTTTGTAATATCGAAATATGAGACATAAAAATCTGAGCAAAAAACCCTCATTATATCGATCTCTTCACACGTTATACTGCATTTTTAACAGCGTTGTCAAGTATAACCGACTTATAGGAATTTAAGGAAAAACAAATGATTTTATATACATCGCCCACCACATTATGACATTATCATTTATCATGTAGTATAACAAAATATTGATCACATATACCTTTCGTCATATCATAAAACAATTGGATGGTGAATGTGATGCAGAATAAGAATGTTTCCCATTCAAATATTACGGATCCATTTTACACGTTCCTCGGTCGTGTCACATCGGCATCATTGGCATTCATTTGGATGCCTAAATTGCATAATACCATCGAACGTTTTGTGGTAAAGTGGGGTCAACGATAATTCTTGAAATAGAAGCAATACAGTTATTCTTTAATTTGGTGTATTATTTTGAGGGTTTTGTGTTAAAATTGATTAGTAATTAGTATTCTACCAAAACATAACAACTTGTTTAATGAAAGCGCCTTTATAGCGACGATTTTAGCTTGCTCTAAGAAAAGTTATATTGCCCCGATCTCCCATTGCGGCACTTGTGGGTATCATTTGAAAATGTTGTCTCATATTTTGATGTTACAAGCAGTATCTATATTGTTATATTAAGGTATTATTAATGAATTCCAAGAATGAGAACATATTATTTCTAAAATTGGTTTTATTAAAAATATGTAAGCTATTCTACTACACTTCTACTCGTAAACATAATAACTTCTACACTTTTAAACAAACCCACTTAATAGCTGTTAATAGCTATATTACAACTATCCGAGTGTACCTACTACCCCTCCTAGGTTCGAATCCCATCTCCGGCATATACAATGTCGGTGGGTATGGGTTAGATCATAAACCTAACTAATGAGGTTTTTCATGTTTCCCTCGTTCCCACACTGAATGGTGGTTAAGATTTACCAAACTAAGTCATTGGGCGCAAATACGGCCAGCAAAATAAAATGCCACCCCCTCTCCCACCTCCCACATAGGTCTCTGAGTTCTGGGCCAATAATTGTAGCTGGAATGAGAGGTAAGATGTTATTGTTATTAATATTATCAACTGTCAACAGAAGCTAGTGCACATTGAATTATTTGCTTTACGATTTGGCGGTAAACTCAGAATATCTGAACGCCTGCAAATAATGATTATGTATGCACCGCGTTGCATATTCGTATGGAACATATATGATATTGCGTATTGCACAAACCAAAAAGATATTATATCCCAAGGTCCCAAATAAAGATTTATATCGAGCGCGCATCAACGCACATGTTTGCGATTTCGAACGCTCGTTTTGTAACTGTTTTCTGTAGCTGTTTAAGAGTATGTTGAGCTGGATGAGTGTTCACTCAACGGTTGCACAAAAGTGAATAATAATGAATATTTCTAAGAATTACGAATGTTTTCCAAATTTCAAAACAGTGATGAAGTGGAGGTAAGTTTTTAAAAATATGAATACATACCCTTAATATAAAAAAGTCGGCTACAACAGAAAATAATAGATACTTAATATGATAAATTAGGTATTGTGGATTGGATTAGGTATGATCATAATTATACAGAAGGTTTCAAAATAGTGAAACTTTTACATGTATAAAGTTGTTTCAAGTGCAACTTTGCATTTCCGTAGATAAACTACGAATGGAAACTCAAACAACTTAAATTTTGGCTAGGTAACGTTTGAAAGTTCTTCATCAAATTAAGGCTGATGCGAGCTTATTTATTTGGCTTTTTAATTGACAGTCAGTTACACATTGTATTCATTGACCTGCTACATACAAGATACATAGTTATAGATATGTATTGTATGTTTGCCGTGGATACATTTACCTAGGCCGTTTTTTTTACCTTACCTTATGTCGGGTTATTTTTCTTACCGCTCCTATCAATATTTTTGGGAAAACCTAAAATATAGGAGTAAGTCCAATTTAGGGACCCGGACCCCTCTAGCTGCAAAAAATGCAAGGTGAAATATAATACCCTATATCTTATAGATATTATGTAATTTTTTATCTTTCACAAAATGAAAAAAAAATTTCTTTGTGCACTATTTTTTGATAATAACACATTATCATCAGTTGGGGACATTGATTTATTTTTTTTACAAATATGGTTTTATCCAATTTTTTTTCATTGTCACTATTTATTACCAGCTGATGTCAAACTACAATGGAGCTAAAATTAAAATGGCGATTAGTGGACAGTATTCTCCGATAAAAAAAATGCGCCCTCGAAACACTCCTTTACTCTACCTATATTATATGCATATCGTGATGACTAAGACGATCAAGTTTTTGTAATTAGTTGTGTAATGGCGGATGGTGGATACCGCAATTTCTTGCCTCGCTCAACATTAATAAGCACAGTATTCGCATTAAAACCCGCATAAAATATATCGTAAAAGTTCCGTTTTTCTAAAATGCTAACTTGAAAGTCATCGAAGCTATTGCGCAGACCAGTTTTTATCTTTAGAATTACTAACGGCGGACAAATTGATTTGAACGGACTAATTTGGATTCAGTTTAACAGCAACTACAGTGTCCAACACGGTTTATTTGAAGTGGTAGCAAACCACGTACCTACCTAAATGTATTTAAACCTTTGAGAATATAACACCATAATCAAAGTATGTATACATACACTCGTATTAATGCCCGGATATGTACACAAATATAATGACAAGCTGTCCGGTCTGTCGCGTCGTCGTTCGAAATAATACTGAAGCTGGGTACCTTTCGGTAGAAATTGCGTGTGTGAATTAATTGTGATATTAGGTATTAGGGCTGCTGCGTAATTATAATTAAGACATTTTAATCCAAACTTGTTTAACGAATGTGGTTTATATCTCCAGCTGCATGTAGTACCTTTTATGTCTCTCTTATGAATTTCTTAAAATAAAACTGGATCGCTGATTCCCCCAGAATACTTTGTCTCATACGTGCTGGTTGCCATGCTGTGACAGAATTCTATTAGTTGATTAAAATCCATACGCTAGGTAACATCCTGTGTTTTTGAGAGGTCCACGATTTATTTTTGTGGCATTATGTTGTCTGAGACGTACATATTTAGTATCATTTGGTTACCAGATCCGAAAATGGCCAGTTTGGTTTTTATACAGGGTGGTCATGTATTAAAACTAAAAATATGATTTTCTTTATTTACTCAAGATGTAAGTTTGTATATATCTGTTGTCATTGTGGAATGGAATGTACAGTATATCTGTAAAATATTTATGTTTTTGGTATTATACAAGGTGGTCCAACATATTTTCCAGAAAAATTCAGGGCCTACACACATAAAAATATGAATGTTCAAAAAATTATCTTATAAACCCGAAAGCGAAACTACACACTGAAAATGAGGCGCAAATTATCCAATTTAAAAATTTTCATTAAAAAAACAGCTGCGTAGTAAAATCGATTTTTCGGTGGTAAAATCGATCAAATATTTTCTTTAAAATGTTTCTTCTAAATCGTTGGACGTATGGACCCGACTTATGTAGACTATTTTAAACGTCCATCCGTCCTCTACATAAAAGTATGAGAGTCGTGTCCGTTCGCAAAGAGAAAGGAGACATGATTTTTCGAAGGAAACCATACGACTTTCCGAGCAGTACAAACGTACACCTTTAAATTTATATAATAGGTAAGAACGTTCTTATGTACCCGAAAACGGCAGTATACTAATAAAATGATATAGAAAATACGATTAAAAGGACAGGTGCGTAGTAAATTAATTTTTTTTAGGGTAAAATGGATGAAATATTATCAATTTTTTAAAAAATTATAACAAGCCACCAGGGAGTGTGGAAACATGGGGCGTATCAATTCTCGCATAATTTTACGCATCTCCAATTTTTTTTCAGATTTTATATCCAAATTTTCGCAAAACCCACTTCTTCTATGATAAATCGATTTTGTCTCCGCCGACAAATGTCTTACGACGATAAATAGATGAACTAAATCCCCTATGCTATATGTAAACGACCGCATCGGATCCAATGATGACCTCAGATTCGATACCAAAACGTTCGTTGAACGAATTGCTGTTGAAAAGTAAAATTTATAATTTTCCAATATCGCTACCCGTATCTTTTAAACCGTTTCAGAGATCGAGCCGACGTACATAACCTTTTCTGCTTTTCTGATCGTCCATCTATCCTCTACATAAAAGTATAAGGGTCGAAGCGTCCGTCTTCAAAAATAAAGGATCAATGATTTTTGAAGGAAGCGGTGTGAAAAATACCCATATACCTACCCATAAAAATATGAATTTTCTAAAAATTATCTTACAAACCCGAAAACGGTACTACATACTTAAAATGAGGCATAATTTTTTTTACGATATCAAAATTTAGGGATTAGGGATTTCTGATTGTTTTATGTTTTGATTTAAGATTGTTAGGTTATGATTTACCGGAGATGCATAAAGTGTTAAATTTTTATAAAAAATCGACATTTGTGTACTTACGCATGGAGTTACAGCAGGCCCCTTTTTGTGTGAATTCGAGCAAACCTCTCACAAAACTAGTCGGCATCTTTTTATAAAACAATTCAGTTTAAACAGTTTCTATAATCTATACACAGTACATACAAGTAACACAGTTTCGATTAAACAATTCACACTATAAAACAAATCCACACTATATGTAAAACACAAACAAATCAACGCAACATGAACTTCAAAAACGACAAATCAACAAAAATAAATATTAGATTTAGAGATAGGTCTCGATTCCGATAACGTTATTTCATCGCGGTATTTTAAAATCGCGTCGCGGCTTCCTTCACCGCCTAAATGGTATTCGAAAGAAAAGAATCGGTAAATATCAATCGCGACGTTCTTCAGGCGCGTTATTTTGGAGCGGTATTATTTTATTTCCATCTCTGGTTAGGTTAGCTTTGTTTATACTTTTTATACTCATGCATTGGCACCAACATTTACATGTTACCTACACTTAGGTAATTGCTAAAATAACTAGATTTCGTCACAGCATGGCGACCTGTAGCATGAGACGATTTTGAAGTGTTGGGGGAAGGTCTATCACTGATCCAGTTTTATTTAAGAAATACGTGCTCTATATCCCGTGCACGAGACACGAGAAAGCAGATCAACACACCGATTATCAAGACTTGAATTGCAAAAAAGATTTAAATATTTAAGAAAACAATTTACGAGTTATAGTTATTTACTAAGAAATTGGTTAAATATTTTATACACTATAGTGCTTTCGTTTGATATGCAAACTAATGGAATGCGGTGCTCAGTGGCGCGCGCAATAAGCCTAATATAGGAAATAAAATAAAAAACAATAATGTTAACTCAATTTAATTTATAATATATCAAAAACAAATTGAAAATGGATGCGAACTGCAAGTGTATTTGTTTTTATTTGTTCGAGGGAATATTTCATCTGTTGGTATCGCCTAAAAGATATCTAGAGGTTGGTGGCGCACGCATATAGGTATAATTTCGCGCGTTGTATTAAAGGATTTTTTTTTGTTATTGTCTCAGTGGCAGTTGTAGGTGTTCAATTGTGTCCTTGACCACATTAGGTAGGTGTTTACAAGGCGACATCGAACGGGTACGTGAAGTGTAAAAGGCGTGCTCGAGTATTTTTATAATAATTGTGTCTAGTGTTTGTAAAATCATTGGGTATTGTTAATATTTTATAGTGTTATTATAGTATTATATTATTTATAGAATATAGTGTATAGTGTTTATAGGTTACCGTGGTTTTATACAGAGTAGTGCAATGGAAGAACCAGGCACATCAAGGAGTAAAAAAGCAAAGCCCCGACAAAATCTCACGTTTAATGACAAGGGTATTAATTTACTCACATTTAATGATAATTTCTGATGTGCTGATGTTTTTGTGCAGAGTGCTACTAAGCCAGTAAAGCGCCGGCTTGTTCATGCAGGTGTCTTCTAAGTGAGCGAGAAGGGAAATGGGATTTATGTGAGTTGAAGAGGGATAGCGACCGATATGTATTTTCTTTGTAAAATGTCGCACAATATTTTGTTCTAGTTTGTATATCAAACGAAAACACTTTACCTAACCTGTTAACGTACAGAAAACATAATTATGCTCACGAAACTTATATATTGACAATAGTATTATTTTGAATCAATTTTTAATCAATTTTTAATTTAAGGTCGTTTGTCCTTGAAAATTAAAACAAAATCGTTTCCTTGAAACCCTCCCCCATTTGTCCCACATCTCAATATATGGAAATCTGGAGGGCAAAATCATAAGTTGCCGGCCCTGTACATGTAGTACATTCTGACACACTTTTTATCATGTTGTTTGCCTGCAATGCAACAATACGGTTGTACAAATTGCGCCCTTAGTTATTTCTGTAATAGGTTTTGAGAGCACCTATATAATCTTTTGTCAAACGCAAAGGAAAGAATCTTCGACTTTGTCTCAGGTTGGATCATTTGTGTTGGACAAAGGATTCGCAAAACATGTGAAACTTTTTTTAGTATCCTTTATATGTTTAATGTCAGTAGCACCAGTTACACAATAAGTCCCATCGCAATATTTTGCGGTTTAAAGTTGCTATATAGTTGTTTATTATAAAGTAAAGTTTTACATTATTTATGATCTTTCCAATTTCAATTTTGATAAGTACCACTTTTCCAAACTAAATTCTAGAGTAAGTCGTAACTTTACACACGATGTGCAGTGCGTAAACTTTAACTTTACACAAGACGTCTTTCGTTTTGTGTAAAGTTAACACACTTGTGGTAAACTAAGATAAATAATTGTTTCGTATAACTTATACTAACTCATTTCGTACGATTAGGAATTTTGCAGCACTAGTGCAATAAAGTGACCCTTTCGACATTGAAAATAATGTTATATAAGTTTCCACAGTAGCCATAGAAACGTACAATTTTTAAATGATATTCAATATTACGAATTCTGCATTATATTATAGAGGGTGAGTAAATTCCCCGTTAATTTGTGACAAAAACGCTTGGTCGGGGAAACTATTTGTAATAGCTGTGACGTCAAAAACTTAACATGAGTTAAGATATAAAATAATTTAAAAAATTGGGACAATAGTATCAAAAATAATTGACAATGTTCAAGATGAGACTGTATCTCGATAACATACCAGAGGTGGCATCAGATGATGACACATGAGCGATACCAAGACGGACGAGCAAAGCGAAAATGAGATCTTCAAAGACTTGGCCCGTCTAAGGAAACAACGCTAATTTGCATAACAATTGAGAATTACACCTCTTGGGAAAATTAAATAAAAAAAACTTTAAGTCAGCGATGGTGTGGAAAGGAGTAGAATATAAAAGAACACATATCAATAAGGCGATGTTGTCAATACCTAGTCCAGACCAAAAAAGGTGCTGACATGGTTTATTTACACCCCTCTTTTCCGGTACCGCATAAGCGTGCGCTAAAAATTTCTATCCTAGTCCATATAAAATGTATACGAAGTTGACTGACCGCCTAAAGGAGGAATCGCTGTTGCCACATGTAATTCTCAAATTTCTCAATATTCAATTAATATATTATTTTTGAATGTCATAAAAGAATTATTGTGCCATTCGCAATAATATAGTATAGGCTAAGATGTTAGTCATTTTTACATTTACTTTGAAAATATTTTCGTCTACTTCACTATGAAAATTCTGTAAACATTTATCTTATAGCGGCAACGCCGCTCAGCTCGTTGCCGAGAAGCAAATAGGTGTCGAAAGCATATATTTTATCTCTTTTTAACGTCTTTGAAATGACGTGCTATCTTTTTTCATTTGACACGAAGCAAGTTTCGGAAATTACATTTTTTTTTCGTGTCAAGTCCTTATTTGATTGGGCTACAATGAAAAGCCTATTTATGTTTACTTTGCAACAGCAACCTCCATTTCAAACGTTTTTATATCTCAGAAACCATTAATCTGAGAGAAAATAGTAATATATTAAAAAAAATAGGAAATTTAATAACCTACAGTTTCTGGCAATTGACGTGTGTTGTTACACGGTTTAGCGTATTTGCGCAAAAAAACTATTTCTTGTACCTGTTTTCGAATACGGTGCAAGCGGCATAATCTCGAGGTCGAAAACCTGTGTTTTATGATTACATCAACTCATCTTCATGACCATGACCGTTTGCAAGCTAATACTCCCAATAATTTTTCTATTGACTGGACTATAGTCGTAATCACAATAAATTTAAATAAGATCTAATCTAATGTTATATTTCAAAAATACGTAAATACATTTCTTGTCCTCAGTCAACAGGTGTCAGCCATTCCACGGTCTAGTGAGCGGTAGCAAATATGATGTCTATTACTGGTATTACTGGTAGAATACCAACGCCCTCTAAATGAATGTGTCGGTAAAATAAAACTGTGCCACCATTACATTTAATGCTAGCTTGAACAAAATAAATTAAGAAATAATTAGGTAATTCCTACACTACAGACGATCTATCTAGACATTATGTCACGCATAATTTAAAAATGTTATCTCATTGGCCATCTCACGAAGCTGTAGTACTAGGTATATTGTTTTCATCTAGCCTATATGACTGGAATCGTAACAATATGGTGATGATAGTGTACGAGGTGACATTAATATCCACTCGAATTAATTCCCGCTTGCATTAGATAAGTTGTTAAGTTATTGTTGAGTCTACCGTTTCTGAGTAAGTCTATGAAAATGTTGAAAATTTAAACGCCAAACAAAAACAGTATGTGGCGTCACTATTTTTACAAGCCTTTATAGATATATGAATGAGCTTTAGAATACGAATTTAATAACGTTTAACATATCATAGGTTGTTATTACATTTCGTAAGAAATTGTAGATGTTCTTTCATTATCACTTAATTACCTATCTCTGTTTTCAAGGTGGGTTAGTCCTGATTTCTTTCTCATAGTGTCTAGGGCGTTTTTGCTTGATATAGGTACTATTTTTCTTCATTGTTTTCTGCTTGTCCTTTCCCTCCACTGTTTTATCTCCATACGTTTTATATTTTCTCTTCCCTGATCTTTTCATATGCCTCTTGGTCTGCCCCTGGCTGTATTTTTTCTTCTATGTATCTGTCCCTACCATCTGATTCTGACTGCCTCACAATAACTTACAATAGTTTCCTGTCCAATCCTGTCTCTTACTGTGTATCTTTAATGATTATCTTTAATATTTTTCTTTACAGCTATTTCTTCTATTTGATGATTCATTAATTTACCTATTTTACCTATTTTCTCCCATGATTGATCTTATTATCGTCCTTTCCAGTATTTTGTTGTTCTTTCGGGTTGTTGGTCATGGCGTATATAACTACTGCCCTTACGTCTTGTGGATTCTTATCAACTTGGTTTCCCTGCTCTCAACATTTGTTAATTTTTTATGTTTGAACATTATTTTATTACTTACAGTAGAATACTATAATAGCCTGTTCTGTATTTTCACATTTATATAATGCTTTTAATTTTTTCTATTTCTTATTACTACTAGGTACGTACTTGAATGTTTTCATGGTTTTCACTTTTTTGAATACTTGGTATCCACATATAAATTCCTAATTTTTTTTCTGATTGACTGAATCTGACACTTCCCTATTGTAGCACGTATATTTTGTTTTTCCATCATTCATCTTTAGTCATTTTGTCTTCGCTATTTCCTCAAGTTTCAATGTTGTTATTTCGATTTATTTTTTTCCTCTTATTACAATAACAATATCATCCGCGTAAGCAATTAGCAGGAAAAGTTTGTTTAATTGGTTCTGTTCCATTCATTTTCTTGATTACCCCCCAATCCAACGCTATAGTGTAGAGTAGAGCTAAACAGTAAGTTCTCTTACTTTTTGTTTTTTATTATATACCTACCTAGCGTTATAAGTATGAGATCGCATGATCGTAGTGGTTGTGTTCAAAGGTCAGCCATTTACTTTCTGAAGACTCATTGTCTTGAATGACGAACGAAACCACGCAAATGAAAGAGAAATATTTCCTGTAGAGGGTGGGTTGTTCTTTACGAACAATGCATCCAAACTGAATGGGGCACATGCTCGAAGATTATAGAAAGTTTGCAAGTCATAATGGCCACATACTTGTATTACCAGGTAGTTTCGGGTTGTAGATGTTTAGTTAGCCTACTGCAAAGTGAAACAAGCTTGACCAGTGCTTCTCATAAATAATATAATGCCATCGAAGACTGCCACGTAAATATTTTCATATTTTCAATTACAGAAAATAACAAATGGATTCTATTAAATCATAGTTTTTTTACAATCGCTTCAAACATGCGGAAGGACTCATGCGCCGGGTAACTTGCTAACGCACGGTATTTAAAATTGTGACCTTCGTGCGTGAAAAAACTTCCTATATGTGAGCATAGATCAATCCCGTATATTATGATATGAATAGTTCCGATTTAATGTCTAGCATGCGTGAAATAAGTTTAAGGTGCTATTTACTCTTAGTTATTCTATACGGGGTATCTCACTATACCACCCATTAGAATATTGTAGATAGACAATTTCCATAATTCAAATCCAACTATTTGAATTCGGGAAATTTGGGAAATGGGGTTTTCGGAAATGTCCTACTCAAATGGTTAAAATAATAGTGTCCATGTAACTTGCTTATTTGCTTATTGCTTATGCTCACCAAGTTAATGTACCTCAAACCATCATAAGTTGTATTTTCAAAAGGATCACCCTGTTTGTTCTCCCATCATCTGGTGCACAATATTATTCTTTTCAAATGGTATGGTTTTTAATCTATTTACTATTTTTTGTATTAATTACCTAAAATCATTTAATTTCTTGCGAGAATTGCTGTGAAATTCTTAGCCGAACTTGAGAACGAGCAACTAATCTGTTACCAGTTATTTGTTCAGTCAGTCTAATATACCTACATAGAGGCGATTTGATAAGTTTGTTTATATTGTTTAGGTAGGCACATTAAATGTATCATGTATTCGATCCCATACGTACTATCCACAAATCCACAACTGATTTTTTCATTCATATTCATATTATATTGCCGTCTGTGAAACGAGAAAGAGCCAAGAACGCTGCGGAGATGAATGTGCAGATTTGCAAAACTCAAAACGACAGCCGTGCCACATAGCCGTGCAGGTCAGCAGATTTGCTGGCAGGGTACCTCAAAGTGTTGCCCCAGGGGGCGGAGCGCCGTCACGAGACATTCAAATATGCAAAATGAAAGAATGACGCTTGCAGACTTGCAGGGGGATTGTATGGAAATCGGACAAGTTTCTCAGTGGATCCGGGTCTCGTCTTTGTGAATGTTGCCATTTAGATTTATAATAGTCAATTTTCGGAAATTGCTAAGCTAAGCGTTGGCAATTGAAGATTTGTAAAAGTATGGGGAGTACCTAAACAATTCCGTTATAGGTATACATGACAACGAAATCATGGGTGATCATGGTACAAATCGCCATTTTATTTTCATTAAGGTTACAGATTTAGTTTTCGGGTCGCAGATATCGTTCATTAAGATCCGTATTTTCCTTTAAAAAAACATTCCGGTTTTTTCCATATTGAACTTATTCGATAATTTAAATTTAAATAAATTAGGTTACAATTTTTATAGGCTTAAGAGTGCTTTACACCTTTACACCAGCTGATCAAATCTCGATCATAACGTGAATAATAATGGATTTGATTGGAAAAACGGTTGAAAATATCTATTAACAATGTTATTGGTGGATATTTTTGAAACATGACTCAACGCGTCTTAATGTACAAAAAATGGCAAATTAATTTGAAAAAATTATTCTCTTTAATGTGAACATGCCATTTTTTTTCTCAATAGAAGTTACTAAAGCATTAGTTTGATTTATTTGCATATTTTCTTTTATTTTTATTTGCTGTAGTACATTTGTCAATAGTTTCCATTGTTATATTAATAAATTTGTTTGTTGCATATCAATGTTTGGTTCCATTATAAACTGATTCCAAAGAGATTTCGTGAAAACATTTCTAGAAACCTTTATAGTTAATAGTACTAGTTGGTTGATAAATATTTTCTCCTTAATTATTTTTAAAACTATTTGTAATCAGCGGCGGATGGTGACATTTTTTATTGGTGGGGCGTTTGGGATTTTTTGATGCCATTTCATTGTGCTTGAAATTTAATTCATGAGATCACACATACTCATTTATAACATTACAATATTACAAAACAAAAGAACCGGCGCGTGTACGGCAACCGTTTGAGTGGAGTACGACTGTGGGCGAAGGGCGAGGGCTCATGTCGAGTTAGCCCGCAATCCCGTTTAAAACGCGTGCCGTTTCCATGACAACCGACTATTTGCTACGAGAAGCTTGCCGGGCGGTCAGTGAACGCCCGCCAGCCGTGCACCGTTCAGCCTCGGCACCCGGCCGGCATTTTGAAAAAAATTGCAACCTGTAATATATAATTGAAAAAAAGGTAATTTTAAGCCCTATCGAATGGTCTAAATAGAGGTACAGGGTTCTGTTTAAAATTCTCGACATAGGTCCACTTCCGGAAAAACCGCAAGTTATTTTCAAATGTTGTTTTAAGGAAAATATGGCTCTTAATGTAACTATATATTCGACCCGAAAACCCAATCTCTAACGTCAAAGACAATATAAATTATAGACTAAAAAACTAAAAAATACCCTTTAAGGGAAACCGAACTAAATAGTAAAAAATAATGTTTAACTCCATAAATAATAATTTCATAAATAAAAATAATGTTTAACTCCATTTTACCTCAATATAATTAAATGCTTTTTTACTAAGTTTAAAATAAGAATAAAGTGATTGAGAAAAAAATATTTTAATGTAAAAAAGCGATTATGAAATATTATAGCATATTATAGCATTATAGCATATTTATAACAATTGAACCAATTTTTTTTCAAATTAATTTATTTTGTACTTTTTAGTTCGGTTTGCTATTATAAAAGCATGTTTTTTAGTTTTTTAAAATTTTTATTTCGGTTTTCCTTTAGTGTTTTTTAAATCTTTTTTAAATATGCTGATTAGTTTTACTTTCTGCTATGAAAAAGAATAATTTTTGTGCTGTGTGGTCCGAGATTTAATGAATGTATCTGTCAGCAAATTATATAATGTGGCGAATGCGCCAATTTAAATATGCGCCAATGCGACTTTTTTTTAGATATCTTGGCTTTTGATGATTCTGGTGAGTGCATTAGGACAGTTATAAAATTATTGTATTGTTATCGGTCCTAGATAAATGCAAAGTTTCAGTCTAATCTGACGTTTTGAAATGGGTGAAAATTGCGTTCAAAGAGCCTGTTGCATATACATACATACATATATACATACATGCATTCATACATACATACATACATACATCCATACATACATACATACATACATATATACATACATACATAGGTACATACACACATGCATGCATGCATACATAACATGCATACATACATACATACATACATACATCATACATACATCATACATATATCATACATACATACATCATTAAATCAAAGTTATTGTGTGGGATCTGCTCTTTCTCATATTCCGATATAACCGATACAATACAGAAATCAAAACCTTTCTGAAGCAGAAAAGTCCCTTTAAAACTTTCCTTGTGCATAGCTAGACCATAGATGCCCGCACATATTATATTATACGTAGGCATAACTATACGAAAGTAATCAAACTTGGCTCTACGGCCTGTCAAAAACATGACTAGGAGAAATATTTTTCAACGGTACAATTCGTGTTCCTTATACGTAAAACACGCTATATGATCCGCTGCCGTACTTTATATCAGATATATCGTATAAATAATTTATATCGTTTCGGAAAGAAACCAAGAAAACAGCGGATGAATCAATATAAAATTCAGGATGTCCCCTCAAATTGTACAGACTTCTCCGAACCAGCCACATTGTGTACAAAAGCTTTCATTGTAACAATGGAATTGTGAATTGATTTCCGAGAATTCAACAGCGCCGTTCGTCGAAAAAATTGTTTAATTAAACGTGAACATTTTAATTATTTACTCATCGAATTATCGTCGATTAAGCGTATGCAGGCCCTTTAAATTTTATAGGTAGAATGTATTTTTCTAAAATGTACCTACATAGGCAATGAACTGGTGCAGAAATCCTATTTCATCCAACTCGGCAAAAGGAACTAATTCGTTTATGGTTTTTTATTGTTTCATAATGTTCAATAGACCTTAAAAATGATAAATACACAAATTGCTATTATTTTTGAGAACTGAGTAAAGTTATTCATTTTTAAGTCTTTTAACTGTAACAAAAACTATGTATTTATAGTATATCCACTATATACAAAATGGAAAATTATAGTCAAAAAACTTTTTTTGGCAAAAAAGAAAACTATTTAAAAATAACGAATAATTTAAATTTTTTTTAAATCGTTTTTCCGAGGTTTTTTCTTATTTTGTTCAAAAACATTTTTTTTACTTATAATTTGCCATTTAGGTAGGAAATTTTGATTCTCTACAAAAAAAATTGTATTATATTATATGTATATCTACCTATACACTAAAAATGCAGTTTTTGAGTTACAGTTAAAAGACTTTTTAAAATTAGACAAATTTAGGTACTCTGTTCTCAAAAATCCAAACTTAAATTTAATAGCACTTTGTGGAATAACCACTTTTAAGGTACAATTTAACATATATGAAACAATAAATTAATAAATATCTTGAACGAATTAATTCCTTGATCAACTACATAGTTTATCAACCATGCACTTAGTTTTATAAAATATATTATGTGGAAATATTTATTATACCTAGTTACAGGCTATTTGATTGTTTCCAAATTCGCCTTATTGCAAAATATTCCAAGATATTTAGTTAATTAAGTTTCTGTAATTAGGTACGCAAATTGTATTTATATACTTTCTTAATTAAGAAAGTTAAATTAGTGTTCGAATACGCTTACCTAGGTAGACCTTAATCTTTTACACTTTACAGAACCAACGATATAATATGGAACATCTCGAAATGAGTAAGACTAAACACTAAACAAAGCAAGTTCTCTCTCCAAACAATAAGGCTTTCAGAGAAAGTCTCACTATTATAATATAGCAAAAAACATCAGGTATGATGTGATATCCTGCCCAATATAATATTGCAGATATACTATTTTGTTATTTATTATACCTACTTGTTTTATACCGGGTGTTCCAACATTTTTCATATGTCTGGAAATGACAGAGAAATAGAAATTCAATTTTCGATTTTTTAAATAACGCGAAAAATAAAATGCATAAAATAGAACGCGGTGTTTTTTTGGGGTGATAAATTAATTTGGTATTAGTTTTTGTAATATTAGGTATGTAACTTTGTGACAGTAAACGTCTACGATTTTTTATGAATAAACCTTATTCTTACACCTTTTCTACGGAAAAAAGGGATACTTCCTCAACAACGCTGGAGGTAAAAGTTTAAGAGACATTTGCAAATATCTGTAATCTGATGTATCAGTGCAGGTCCTTTATAGGTGCCTGTTGAATTTGCTCAGAACTACAAAACTGAGTTGGTAGGTATAGTGGACTGGAGTTTTAGTTTACCGAGTGTCACAATTTGTTTTCAGTATACAGTCGGCTAACATCAAAAGCTTTTTATAGTTGTTTGTTTATCCTTTATTCTTTGCCGCCAGCCGCCTGAATTGTGATACTCGGTAATTTAAAACTACACTCAACTATATGTGGTAAAGTAGTAAATCTCATCAGATAAAGCAACTTTTTTCCTATAAAGCTGTGTATATTGAAAAACGATTCGTGCTCGAGATACAGGGTGTTGCACATAAAAATATAAAAAAATATCGGTTTTTCTACACCCACGAACAACCCCTAAAAAATGAACGGGGTGATAAGGATATTTTTTCTATTATACAATTCCATATTTCGAAAATGATTTGCATTTTGTCTACAGTAATTAACATACCAGTTGCAAAAACACGTCTTCCCGGTTCACCAGGCATAATAACGCTTGAACTGGTCGATCTTAGGTAACTTAGGTATGAGGAACAAACTTGTACTTGCACAGTGCCATATAAGATAAATAAAATGAGTCCTTGACAATATCTCGTTCTCATGGTAGGCCTCAAAATATCCAATAAATGCAATTTTATACCACCAATTTTTGTATCCACCTTCTAGCAAAAGTTTTAAAAATATCGATACCCGGTATCTATACCCGGTTGAATTCGACGTGGCCTCGATATGTTCGATTGTTCGTGTTTTGCATAGTAGATATTCTTCTGCCTCAAAGGGGATTTCCGGCTCCTAACATCACACTTTCGGAATGGGAGAAAACCATTTTCTTTCTTCACACAACTAGCAGATTTGACAAATGACATTTTAAAACTAAGCATATCAGACAGAAATTATTTTTTGTTTCCATTGCATTCTGGTTCTAGATGCGTGAGTGTTTTCACTCATCTCTAGTATTGTCACTCATATCGAGAGCTCTAGAAAATAAAAATGATCGAAAGAAGTTTATGTTACATTTGGTGGGCAGATATTTTCAGTGTTTTCCCTTATAACCTTCATAAGTGCGTTATTTTTCAGCGTTACGACGTTAATCATTATCAATAACTTTTTGTTTCTTATTAAAAAAAATAATACACGGGGTTTTCATTTTTTTTTATATATTTCGCTCAAAAACGCGATCCTCAACTGTTTTCATTTTCTATCTTAATCGGCGTTAATAATTTCGCTCATTTCTTGATTTAATCGATTTTGTAGTTAGTAATAACAGAATTAGCAACGGCGCATACGGAATTTGAATCAGCCTGTATAACTACTTTATATTCCCTTAAATAACACCTTTATAAAATTATATGAAAATTTTATATAATTTCAAAGGACACGCATTGATTAGGTATTGAAATTAGGTGTTAGATTGTTGGCTTTATACCTAAATACTAATAACAAAAATCGTTTAAAATAATTGCATTTTCTAAATTAAAACAATTAATTCTCAAAATAAAATCATTAATGTATTACTACTATTACGTCCTTAATATTTCCGGGTTCGGAAAACGATTCCCCAGTTTATGTTTTCGTTATAACGACTACCTACGCCCCTGATAACATCGCGTTTCCGTTTGGCTAAACTTCATATGTTTCTTTTACTTTATGAACCGCATACATAATTTGTTTACGGCCTTCGTAATAAGACATTCCATTCCGAAATTTTCTGCAATATAAAGTGTAATACTAACTCCATACCACGCCGCGCCGTTATGAAGCTCCGTTCTCTCCCCCTCCGATTCCAGCCCTCGTTATTTTCCTGTCGGTCGCACCCGGTGCACGCAACCTCCCGGAGGGTAGTAGCATGGTGGTTAGCAGGGGTTCTCGCAGGGGCCCTAACCCACCCCCAAAATCATCTGTCGAAGCGTACCAATCGTAGCGGGTGAAGCCTCTCACCTACTATATACTTTATGTTAAATTATCAATTTTTATACTTTGCATTTTTTATGAGCGGGCCAGCATTTGCAACCGGGTGGTGGTAGGTGGCTAATGGGGTCTAGGGGACGGGGGTGTTTTTGCACGCGTCATTTGCATATGCGCCTCTAAAAGATCAAAGGAATGTGGTTTTACAAGTTGTTGCTCGAAAGGGTAGGTGGTGTTTTAAATCTGCTAATTCTTTGTATATACCTATATATATATATATATATATATATATATATATATATATATATATATATATATATGCCAAAAGCAAGCCCTTTTAATAAAAATCATGTGCATTGGGCAATAAATCATTAAGTTTCACCGTTAACTAAGTTTCGCGTAAAGATTACATGCATTTATGTTTTATACCCAAATGACGGTTGTCATTTGGGTAAAATGGTACACTATAGTGCTTTCGTTTGATATGCAAACTAATGAAATGCGGTGCAGTGGCTCAGGTACTCGGTGCTCAGTATAGGAAATAAAATAAAAAACAATAATCTTATCATTCTCGTAGAACAGAACAGCTACCCACAACTGCAGGGCGGAAAGGGCAAATTAAATGATGGATGACTGGCTGATGGAAGAAAGAAGCATTGAACACGATGATTCACTACTTAAAGCTGAATTGTTGACACTAGCAAGGCAACATTTTCCAGCTTTCAAGAAGTATGTAGTGGATGAAATGGCCAAAGCAAGAGGAATGGAGGTAATTGGATTGCCTCCATATCACTGCGAACTGAACCCAATTGAGCATATTTGGGCGCAAATAAAAGGGGAAGTTGCTAGAGAAAATACATTAAGTTAGCTGATGTAAAAAAACTTCTCAATGGTGCAATCAAAGAAGTAAATGCGGCCAACTGGATAAAATGTATAGACCAAGTGAAGAAGGTGGAATCAAGAATGTGGGATATAGATATTATGATGGATACTCCAGATACTCCCGTTAAACCAATCATAATAAATGTAAATGAAGTCAGTAGTGAAAGTGACTTATTTTCAGATACTGAATAGTGATATGAATTTCTGATGTGAGTTTTTGTGAGGAGTGGTACTAATAAGTGACAGTGAAAAATACCAATGTGAGTGTAACTATATGTGCAAATAATAACATATCCCGCAAATTGATGAGTTAATTTGTTATAACTTTTACTAACAGTATTATCTACACTAATAAAAAATCAGTAACCTTACCACGTTCTATCCTGGCAAAGGGCAGTCTTACCTCCCCGTGGTCCTTGCTGGGCAATAGCAATTTAATTTCTTTCTTTTATTTTAAAATGTTATTGGCTAGATTGAGCACTAAGTTGTACACGCAGCATGCAAAATTTTTTCTATATATTTTAAATACATTGAAAACTAAATATTTTTTTGGCTTAGTTTTGCACATATATGAATATTAACATAATAAGACATCTTTTGAAGTCATTTCACCTTCGTTGCACATGATGATACGCCACTGTGCAGTAAAGCCAGTAAATCGCCGGCCGATCTTTTAAGTGAGCGAGACCCTTCTCGCTCACTTAATGGGATTGATATTAGTTGAAGAGGGATAGCGACCCGATATAGTAAGCCGAGGACTCTAGAGCCTAATTCCATTCACAAGAAATTGTGGCGGTATACAGTTTTACACTAAATATCCTTTTGTATTGCATAGTGATATGATTTACCGCTTCTGTAGTAATTGGTACAGGTTTTCTTTGTAAAGTGCCGCACAATTCTTTGCTCTAGTTTACTATCCTATAATAAAATACTATAATACTAAAATACGAAAATACTATAATAAATTATTATTATTATTAATTAATAATAGAACTTTCTTTGCAGTTTTCCTGTGCATGACGGTAACGTCGGTAACTGTATTCGTATTCTGCAGTATATTATAGGCAATATATTATCTGCAGTATAGGAATTCTAAGAATAATGTTGGCAATGGCATGCAACAATGGAAAAGTGCGTTTTTCAATATTTTGTGAAATATATAAGAATTCGTAATTCGTAGATATATTTTCTTTATTAGCTTCAGACTAAATAGTATTATTATATATGAGTTAAACATCTTACAAATTTGGCAGACGCCGTGTATTAAAACGTCGTCAAAATCTACTCGTCAACTAACAGATGACGTCTGATAAATCTGTAGGATGTTTAATTCTAATATAATAACACCATTTAGTCTAAAACTAGTACAAAACTACTATAATTAGTATAAATAAGTAATAGTATTTATGATGTTATGATATCGTTTTTCTTGCAATAATATACGAATATTTCGCAAAATATTGGAAAATCCACTTATCCATTGTTTACATCGTATTCTTAGAGTCCTCTTAATAATAAAAATAAAAAGATTTTCGATAAAATTGTTTTCCATAAAGTAAAATTAATTTTACTGTTTATTAGAGGTTAGTGTAAAAGGAGTAAAATAAAACCACAGTAGTAGCCCTATGCCGGTATGCTACGTTCAGAAGCGAAAACTGGTCAAGTCCGCGCAGGTCAATGCATTTTATATGTGCGGCCTCCGCAGTGACGTGTACATTTCATCTCGGGAACAATGCATTTTAAATGGGCGTTCTTCGCAGTGAAATCTGGCCGTATGCGCGTCGGCATGCCGGTATAGGGCTACTGTAGGTAAAACGAAGCTTCAAAATTGGTTCCGCCGTCGCGTGGATTATTGTCAAAAGTGGCTCTAAAAATCTCTTTTTATTGTTCTTATTGATTTAGTCTGCATAAAATATAACTGTTTGTGTATTTTCTCTACTAGAATAAGTATCTTATCTTAAAAACATAAATTCACAAAGATGACATTTGACAGCTTGCTGCTGAATTTTTATTTGCCATAAAGATAACACAGTCTATGCTTTGTGCTTATACCCACCTACCTAGAACGATTATTCTGTTGGCGAATTAACCAAACGCCCGATGTGCGCAACCAGCAATACTGCTGACGTCAGAGTGGGGATACACAATGTGGGTTTCTGTAGGGTATGTTTATAAGGACACATGCACAGACCAGCTTTGGCCACGAGGTTCGCTGAAATACGGATTTCAAATATAAGATATTATCCCCCGGTATATCGCACGGCCGAACTAAAAAAACAAATTAAAAGAAGGCATTTTAAAATGAAAATCGTGATTAAGGCGATAAGCAGTTGATACAAAAAGAGTTAGTTCTTGTTGCACAAAAGAGCCTAACACTTTTTACCTTATATATCATTTTGCAGGTATGGCAAAATGATAAGGAATGACATTGAAATATTGTAATATTCTACTGTTTATTATACTCTTGTACGATGTCTTTACCATATTTTAAATATAATATAAAAACGGGAAAAACTAGACCTTGAACAAAGTGATTAAAATTTGAAAAGAGTAGGTAAACATACCGCAAGTGGCCGAGAACTGATTTATCCTTACTTTTTGGTAATTTCTATCATTCTATCATTACAATAGGGAGGTTGTAGACATACTTATCTACAAACAGAAAACATAACTAATAAATTCCACCTGGTGCATACCTATAGGCCCTGTACCTTAAGGTGAATTATATATAAATACATGTAAGAAAACTGAGAGCCAGGGAATTCGACAAATACCTATAAGTGTGTGTACCTATAGTCCATTCTCCTAGAGCCAAAAATCCCGCGTCGCTTGGATGCTCTGCCAATTTTTAAAAACTTCCAAGAGCACGAAAGTACTGTCCTAATATAACAACTTTTTCGAGGTTGGCATCCTGGAAAGTTGTGTTGCAATAAAAATATGGCGGATCAAAGATGGCGGCGTACGACTTTTTAAACAAAACCTGTCTCCGTTATTTCGTAACGGATTTTAAAAAAACAAAAAAGACAATGACTCATTTTAACTACGCCTTTTATTAAAAAAATAGTATACTGTCATATAAATTTATAATGTTTTGTAAATTTCTTAGATAAATGAAAATGTCAGAATTAATTTATTAAGTTATTTACTTTTAGCGGAAAATCACCTAGAGAACATGAAAAACTCTACAAATATAATTTGTAGATTTTAAATATATCTTCACTTTTGCTTTTACTTTAAATAATAATAGTTTTAAACGTCAAAAACCTTGCGTGTGTCTCTTTTAGAGCGAATGAACCTACCAGTTTAGTAACTGTTATGGATATATTTAAAAGCAACAGTTCTAAATACTTTTCAAAACAAATTACAGATGAATTATTATATCTATTACATTCGTTGTGCATAATGGAGTATTATCAACTATATATTTAAACAAAAACATAAATAATAATTATTTTTATAATTTTGCATAGTTATAATGTTTTAAATTAAAAATATATTAAGAAGCAATATCAATTTAAGAGATTTCATTGGTGAATATGAATTTGGAACTATACCACGATCATTATTTGCTGCCGATGGAAGTTTGTTGTTACGTTGTTATAGCAACTGACTAATCAAAAATAGTGTCGAAATTAGAAGAAAAGACTAACGCTTTAAATATCCTAAATCTAGGATTGGAAGCCCCATTGATTGCAGAAAGAAAAGTTTTATCTTGATTGATGGCATGGCACTGATTCAATCCATGAACAAAAGCACACAGTAAAAGCACAAGGTAAAATTTGGTATATAGACTGAGACAATTAAATTATAGTAGAATTGAATTATAGTATTATAGTAGAAAATGATTATTCTGTTTCTAACAATATTTACATCGTGTTCGACTTCGAAAAAATTAAATGAGAGAAAAAAATGTAGAGGAAAAAACTAAAATTACAGAATAACTGACTATACATTGATCAAAAACGTAGGTCGCAAAGATTTCTTATCAAGCAATAAAACAAAAGGTGAGGTAACACAATATCTTGGTAAAAAAATTATGGAACATAATTTCAATTTAAACAAAAATATTGAATTGTAGTATCATACATGGAAGCAGAACATATTCGAAGTTTTCTGATGTTTCCCTGAAATGATGTTCTGATGTTTCCCTGAAATTCTAACAGAAAATAAACGTGAGGAAGCTGATACTTTACTTGTGCATCATGCAATAATTATTGGAGACAAATACGATAACAGCATCAGTTTGTAGACAGTTTGTAGTTTATAGACAATTTTATTAAATTATTATAGTCTTACCTCAAGAAACAAATAAATATATTAACAGGACGTGCAAAAACAAGAACGGCCCGGTCTTTACAGGAGCTGTCCTTGGATTCCATGCTTTTACTGGAACCGATATAACTGGAACAAGTTTCAGGAAAGGCAAAGAAATGTGTTAGGATATTTTTAGGCTTAAATGAAGGTGACACTATTTTAGAGTCGTTTTCTTTACTGGGATCGGAGGAAACACCAAATGACGAAATTAATAACGACTGTGAATGATTTGTTTGTATGCTTTACAAATCTACAACGATTACCTCTGTCAAGGAATTACGATGGAAATTATATTCTATAATATGATAGCAAGTAGATAATTTTGCTACCTACACTTAATGCTCTTGAACAGCATAATATTAGTCAAATATATTCACAATATGTCAGAATTAGGCAATATACCTAATATATTCGCAAATATATTTATTCACATTAGGCAATGGATGTGTATCTACATTGATAATAATGTAAATATACCTACATGGACTATAGCTTGAAATTTTCAAAATCATGTAAAATATCCTTAGTTTTTATGTAAATCTACAGACTTCCTTTAAAATTACTAGTTTTCTGCAAAATTTCAGTCATGATTGAGTAAGTTTTCATTTAGCAGAGGAATTTTACAGACGCTGATTGAGAATTTACTGTAATACGATGCGAATATGTAAAACTCCATAAAGTCTTTACATATCAAATTTTAGCAGAGGTATTTTACAAACACTGATTGTGAATTTACTGTAATTCGATGCAAATATGTATAGCTCCACAAAAAGTCTTAGATATTGCATTTTAGCAGAGGGATTTTACAAACGCTGATAGCGAATTTTTTGTAATCTATAGCGCAAATACGCATTCCATAAAAGATCTTACATATTACATTTAACAGAGGAATTTTACAAACGCTGATTACGAATTTACTGTATTTCAGCGCAAATATGTAAAATTCCATAAAAGATCTTACATATTACATTTAACAGAGGAATTTTACAAACGCTGATTGTAAAAACGCATCCACAATATATGAATTAACATTTGTGGCATGTAAATTTATAAAAGTAAAATGTAGATGTATTATTTTCGACAGGAATGTAATAATACATGCTTCTGGTAACCATACATTTGTATGTAATTTTACACTGAAAATCATGGGTTACGAAGTTGCCAATGATTTTCTGTGTAATTTTACCCAAGGGTTTTTTACAGTGTTAATTTAATCTAATACTACGCCATTTAGTAACGTTGGGTTTCTTATATAGGGAAAATTATATAGGGAGGGTATGGAAATTAAGTCATACCCATATTCAGAAACTTCCCACTCCAGGCCGATGTGGATGGAAAAAAATGGAAGTTCATGTGCGGCAGCTCCAAGTACAAAGATTCCTGAAATCCTATTATATTTAATAAAAATGTGGCTGTAAAAATGCTGTGTGGCTGTAGGATGCACCAGCACGTTGTAGTAGGTACCTATAATACCTAGTTAAAAAAAATTCTTATGTTGTACCGAAGCTTGCGCTTGTACCGAGGCTTGTACAGAATTTGAATGTTCTAATATTGAACGAATGCCCATATCTAATATAAATGATGATAACGATA
The DNA here is from genome assembly GCA_964058915.1 of Tetropium fuscum. Lineage (NCBI taxonomy): Eukaryota > Metazoa > Arthropoda > Insecta > Coleoptera > Cerambycidae > Tetropium > Tetropium fuscum. The sequence continues at coordinate 32,508 of CAXKVY010000151.1, forward strand.
CGGAACTTGATATGTCGAGGCTGAATCGGGTAAGATAAATATATTTTAGATAAACATAAAATAGCGACCAATTCTTACAGAAGACTAGCAAAAAATTTCGGTCTGGCTGACAGCTACAAGAACTTTGATATACGATATTGCTGAAAATTTTAATAGATAATAATTCATCTGTAATTTGTTTTGAAACGTATTTAGAACTGTTGTTATTATAATTATATATCCACAACAATTACTAAACTGTGGTAGGTCGGTTCTTTCGATCAAAAAGCGTTTTCGACGTTTAAAACTATTATTATCTATTTAAAGTAAAAGCAAAAGTGATGAGATATTTAAAATCAGCATTAAATTCTCTACAAATTATATTTGAAGAGTTTTTCATGTTCTATAATGAATTTTCCGCTAAAAGTGACAGTACTATGTTTTAATATAGAAATAAATAGAAATGAAAGTACTATTGTTTTAATAAAAGGTGTCGTTAAGTAGGTACTTGCTTTTTTTGTTTTTTAAAATCCGTTAAGAAATAACGGAGATAGGATTTGTTTAAAAAAGTCGTGTGTCGCCATCTTTGATTCGCCATATTTTTTTACAACAATTTTCCAGAATGCCAACCTCGAAAAAGTTGTTATATTAGGGCAATACTTTCGTGCTCTGGAGGATTTTTAAAATTAATAGAGCATCCAAGCCAATGTGAATATGAGAATGGACTGCCTAGGTAGGTATTTGGGCCCAAAAAACTGTTATTAAAATCCATCAAAGGTGGGGCAAAATCAACCAACACATCATAGTCTCCATAAAACGAATATTTACTGCCAATTATCATAAAAAAATCATAATTAAGGGAACTCCGGCAATTACGTTCCGCCGACTATTTTCTGACGCCGGCCGGTAATAGCACATCGGCTTTAAGTTAGCTCCGATCTATGGAGCGTTCGCCTTTAAAGCGGCGCTATGCCCGATCCTGAAGTGTGTGTCTGTCGCTCTCAGAATGGTCCGAGATATCGGCTTGATTAACTGTTGGGTAATTTTCAAGATTACACGATTGTTACTACGATCGTCCTATGAAATGTTTTTCGTTTTCGTAATTTCGTCTTTATTGGGCCATCAAGTGCTGCTGTGGGGGATGGATACCTACCGAAAATAAATTTGCTACCTACCGGCGCGGCGGCCAAAACGTACGTAAATAGCCATATGTTTAACACCTAGATACTTAGGTACTATTTACTATTAACAGTTTAAAACGCATCAACGATAATATACCTACGAGTATACATAGGACATAAGTATTCGTACAAGACCTTTGCACTTAACAATGCGTACCTAGATAAACAGAAATGATTAAAATCTTAAATAAGTGTAGGTACACAGTAATATTTATGTAAGGTAGGTAAGTGATAAGTAATAAGGAAGTTATGTGTTGGTTAGAATATTTTTTATACGTACCTACAACACGTTTATAATAACAATTATTGTGCATCAGCCAGCCAGTCTCGTTCGATTATTTTTTATGCTTTAGCATTTTTATGACTAACGGCTATTGGCAATGTCTATCAATAACCTATGTAGGTATACCAGTGTAGTTCAGTAATATCTACCGCATTAGGTATATTTTTTATTAATAAGAGTGCAGCTGAGAAGGCGTAGGAAATAATATGCCTACCTAAGTTTAGTGCTACCATAGATAAAATGTATCTGCTCGCTGGTACTACCACGGATTAATGGTCTATGGTAATACCTATCTAGTTTATAGGTAGGTATACCTATTATACTTCAAATTGTAATTAACAGTAATTACCTACCTAAGTACCTACTTTAGCATAAGCTGATAGGTATAGGTATATACCTATTTTTCTATGAACAAGAAAGTTTCATAAAACAGAATTTTCCCATAAAATAGGCACCTTCCATAGTTTTCCATACGGGGTGATGAATTCTCATAAAAATTGTTTTAAGCATCGCCCCTATATCTACCGAATAGATCCTCCATTTCCGATTAATATATTGTGTAAGTATTGTATTGCACCCTCATCCCCCATTATGAAAACTTCATACAAGTATGGGGTACAAGTAAATGGGGTCACTAATCATGGGGTGGGCAAAGGAGCCATTTTGGATGTTGGCCGAATTTGAGTGTAGGTACACCCCAAAAGTAATTCTGCTCTAGTCTATAGAACGGATTGTAGGATTATAATTAATTCACCATTATAATAATAAAGGGCATTTGTGTCATTAGTTGTACCTAGGTATTGGAGCATAACTAATATTTTCTTCCTAAGATTCTTGGAACCTACAAAAATATGCAAATTGCAGTTCTTAGAATTTTAATAGGTTCTGTCGAAATTCAGGTAAAACCCAGTCAATGACCTCTGAGATTTATAATAACAAACTGGGATAAATGTATCTATAATGACACTACCTATACCTTATACCTACATAGCAGAAACTATCTGCAGTTCGAAAACTAAAATATGTAGCTTCATGTCTTCTGCATGGTAGTTTTATGTTTTCTACTACGAAGCGGAAACGTTACCCAGGCTCTATTATCAATTTTACCCTTGTATTATTGAACTAGGTATAACTCGTAAACAACAGATTAGCATGAAACTGTATAAGGAAATAAAAAGATAAGATAAGAATGCTATGAATGTATTGCTTATTAACTAGGCGGTATTGTCATATCTAAATTTTGTTTATTATTGTAAGGTATACCGAATTAATTACAATAAATTCCAAAGTAGTTATGTCAACACTACCCCGATGATAATTTAGTTTTAATTAATCATAAAAAAAAGAATTCTATTTATGAGGTTGTAGATACAGTGCACCTGGTGCCGTAAAAAAACGAGTTTTAACTGAGTCAGGACACGCGTTAGAGAAAGACAATAAGTACCTACATTAAAACGTAGCCAACACAATCGCCATTTTGAAAATAAAAACCAATATGAAGAATAAAAACGTACCGTTATTTAGAAACTGGCCCAGATCAGGCGTCTCCTCTTCTACAAAAGCACCATTAAGAAACAATAGAATATAAAGAAATAATAAAACGTTTAAATAATAAAAACTGACCTTTTAGTAAAAAAACCAAAACCTCTCCGTTCCATATCACAAAATCCAACAGAAACAAAGGAAAATTAACGTCATGAAATAAATAAAAGGCAAATACAAAACCACAATTTGTTCGATAAATAATGATATACGCACACCGCACTGAAAATCCGTGTTTTTCCTACTTTAAAAATTCCTATTCTACATTACCACAGCACACTATTCGCGCAACTGCACCGATGAACCTTTGGAGACTGGTTGTCCTTCGCCTAGCCAATAAGGACCAGGATATCCCTTCCTATCGCCCCATTGGCTGCCATTTGAAAATGACGCCAAAGGAGCGGGGAAGGACGAGGGGAACGCTGACTGTAAATGAAAAACTTAAAAGTCGAGACCTGAGTGACGGTCGACCATGCTATTTTCAAGGATTTTAGCTGGAACATGCCTTTATTATGGCGAATGGCAAACATGCCTTGGATATCTCGTCACGCAGCCGACCTGGGAGCCTGGTCCAACTCATTATAAATGGCGACCAGATTCTAGCTAAATCATATTCTGATACGCTCCCCATAGATTCGAAATGTGATTGCGCGCCACACTACCTACATTATAAAAACAATATTAAAATATTGATAAGAATTCGTTTCTTATTGTCACTATATCTACAAAAAAACGTAGGTAGTTGATTCTTTTATCGGTTTTTGTCTTTACTTTTTATTCTCCTTTTCAATATTCATTTTCATTGTTCCTGGACATTTCAATAGATTGAAATAGCTCATTAAAATCACGTAATTATACTTATACCTACATCTAGGTAGAGGTAGGTAGGTAGGTACACAGGTATCTCATAAAACAATAATATATACCTATGCCTATCGGTAGGTATTAGATCACATAGGTACTTAATTTAATAACTCACCCTAATGGTTTTATTGTCTTCCAGAGAAAATATAGGTACCTAGGTATGTGAAGACCTGAAACAAAATAGAGGGCTGTTATGAATTATAAATTGTAAATAGATTATGTTATGTAGCCTATTATGTAGGTAAATAGGTATACTTATAGCTATCTTAGGCTCTATTCGCTATGACGTAGGCAAATAATCGTTGATGCATGTTCTGAATATTGCCAATATTGGATAATAATAATGCAAATGTTGACATCTAATCTAAGCCTGTTAAATTTATTAAGTCAAAATTTAATCAATCATGGCTTCTAGAATCATTCTTCCATACATTTGTAAAATTTCGTAATTAAATTCCCAATAATAAAAACGTTATGTAGGTATTTTAAAAATAAGTAATCCATGCAACAAAATTAGGCCCGACAGCTCCTGCCGCCTGCGGACAGATTTGAATATCTTGAAATGTACATTCAAACACACAAATTATATTATGTGCTACGTGTAGTTCCTTATTTAGTAGGTATTAGGTAGGTATTTTACCTACCATGTAAGTGAAAATAATACCTATTATATGACTGCGGTTGGCGTCTTATTACAGTCGGTTTCTGTAGCACGTAGGTAGGTACCTTAGGGGTGTCAGATCACAGTTTAAATTTTGATAAATGTTAAAAAATAGTATATCTACAAAATGTTTAAATCAGAGAACCCGCCCGGAGATTACGAAAAAATATTTTTGTTTAACAAAAAATACCTTTTCTTGTTTACAACAATGGCAACAAATATTGCAAATATATGTTTTTATGAATATTTAGGTACCTACAGGTATTGATAAATAATAATGGATTTCAGAATTTTTAGTCTAAAAATATTTCAATATCTTTGGAAGGACTTCTCTAAGAAACAAGAGGGTAAATCAAAAAAACAGTTTAAACAAAAGTTGTAGGGTTCCAAGGGGCAATCATTTGGACACAATATCCACCCCAACCCCTCACCCTTTGGCAGGGGGAGGGGGTGACTTTTGTTTTTTACATGGGAACTCTCATTTTTTATGGTCGCGCATTGCCTTTTTGTGAAAAAATATATATCTTTTGCATGAACTTTTTTCATTTCGGCTTGTAGTTTTTTAAATTGCCAAAGTTTGAAAATCGATTCTTCTATTGTATGGAGGTTAATGGACGACATTTTGAGAACCTCATGTCTTGATGTTAAATAAAAAAAAATAAAACTAATTGCTGAGGTTTTTTTTCGACATAACATCCCCTACCCCTCGCCCGGGACACGAGGATTTGGCTTTTTTTCTCAGATTAGCAATTTGTAAAAAAAACTACAAATCGCAATAAAAAAAGAGTTCAGACAAAAGATGTTTATTTTTTCACAAAAAACAATATGCGACCATAAAAAATGGAGGTTCCCGCATTTAAAAAACAAAAGTCACCCCCTCCCCCTGCCAAGGGGTGAGGGGTGAAGGTAGATATTGTGTCCAATTGTGTCCAGTGGGTCTTGATATGTTATTGATATTAAATTTTTATTTTTAAAAACATTTAAGTAATTTTGTAAAATCTCAACCAATATCCAAAAATCATGCACTGCTGGATTCGCCTTGAAAAGGGCTTTTAAATATTGTGTGGGATTAGGGGATAACACGTGGAGTAGTTCCATTTAAGATTTTAAAATCGGGCTCGCTACGGGTTAAGGGGATGAACTGGTTAAGGGGATGAACTTACCAACACACCCCTTGACTGTCAAAAATGTTTCCCCCTAAAATAAAAATCAGCTTGTCCCGGCGAATTCTCAAATACTTTGCGGTCTTTCAATTACAGTGTGTGGTAAGTTTTATTGTGCAATTTGAATAATTTTGTAAATCTTACGTAAAAGCCGATTTTCAAAAATGAGGCACTGCTATATTCGCCAAGAAAAGGGATTTCGAATGACGTGTAACACGTGAGGTAGTTCCATTTAAGATTTTAAAATTTATATATAATTAAGACCCCCAGAGACTTTAAGAAAACCCCGTTCCCTCTAAAGTTGGCATAAAAAAATTGGTTTTATTTTGTCCGGTATATGGAAGAATTTACAAGAATGAAATTTACAACTTTAACTAAGGAAATGACAGTTTGTGACAGTTTTTGTAACCCTGAGATATTGTTACAATGTTACAAGGAGATAAAAACCAACCCCTATAATATTTTTCGTCAGAAATTTTTAACGCGTCGACATTTCTTTATTTAAAAATAGTTAATTAGTTATTTAATGTTAGCAAAAAAAAAATAGCTTCTTAGAACAACTTTTGACAATCTGTATAAGCAGGCAATATTGCAAACTCTACTAGAAGCAAACTTATTTTGGCTTTTTTATTGGCAGACGGTTTTCTCGAGTTCAAGAGTAAAACATACTCGTATAAACTTAAGGCGAAATTTGCAATATTGCCCTATGTTCAAATAAATGGCACTGTAAAAATTTGTTCAAAATAAGAAGCATTTTTTTTTCTAACTAAAATTAATGTTTAAATATACGTACATTAACAACTAACGAGGATTTTTTAATACATGTTTCTATAGTTTCCATTCGTATGTTTTTCCTCTATCAACGGCAGACTGTAAAACAATATTCTCTTTTTTCTGTTAGAAGCTCCCGTCTATATACAGGGTGTTCCTTAATGATGTGCTAATATTTCGAGGTGTAATTCCTTAGGTCATTTTATGAAGAAAAGTCCATATGAACTTAATGTCCGCAGCGGCTTAATTTTTTGTCTACAGGGTATTCATTTTTTTTTTAATTATATTTTTTTTATATTTCAGAAAGTACCTTAGATAGTATTTTCAATTTTGGCATGAGTTATTAATAGGATCTTAAACCACATATTTTAGTTAGGAAAATTATTTATCGTCCTATCAGTGGCGTCCCTGAAAACATGTGTTCAACAAAACATGTGAAAACAAGACTGTGCGTTTTATAAAGAAAATGCAAGAGATCATTAGACATCAGGCTAGGCTAATAAGACAAAAATATCCACATAGAAAAATGTCAGTGGCGTACCACTTTTTTTGTAAAAATATGTAAAAATTTTTGTCCGCCACTGGTGGGGAGATACATTATTTTTTCTAACTAAAATAAGTGGTTACTCTCCTACTCTCCTATTAACACATGCCCATACGTTGAAAATATTATCTGAAGTACCTTACTCTCTGAGATATTGAGAAATAACGATTTGAAAAAGAAAAATTCAACACCCCGTATAGCAAAAAATTTAAGCCGTTGGCGTTGGTATATATATATATATATATATATATATATATATATATATATATATATATATATATATATATATATATATATATATATATATATATATATATATATATATATATATATATATATATATATATATATATATATTTATATATTTATATATATATATATATATATATATATATATATATATATATATATATATATATATATTTATATATTTATATATATATATATATATATATATATATATATATATATATATATATATATATATATATATATATATATATATATATATATATATATATATATATATATATATATATATATATATATATATATATATATATATATATATATATATATATATATATATATATATATATATATATATATATATATATATATATATATATATATATATATATATATATATATATATATATATATATATATATATATATATATATATATATATATATATATATATATATATATATATATATATATATATATATATATATATATATATATATATATATATATATATATATATATATATATATATATATATATATATATATATATATATATATATATATATATATATATATATATATATATATATATATATATATATATATATATATATATATATATATATATATATATATATATATATATATATATATATATATATATATATATATATATATATATATATATATATATATATATATATATATATATATATATATATATATATATATATATATATATATATATATATATATATATATATATATATATATATATATATATATATATATATATATATATATATATATATATATATATATATATATATATAGGCCTTCTTGGGCACTAGATTCTTATATCTAAAAACAAATGTTTATTTGAAGAAAGTTAATATGTTTATTTTAACTAAGATATTCACCTCGAGCAACTTTGTTTCGAATATATATCTCATAATGTTTAATAATAAATATTTATTATAGAAATTTGAAAACTGATTTGACCTTGGTACTGAGTGACGTCCCGGAATTAAGTTGGCAGCCTTTGTCAAAACGCCTAACTAAATAGCCCACGCCCACAGCTATAGTTATTTACGCTTCATTTTGTAGGTTTTGTTTTGTGCGGTCCTCTACGAATTGTCTTTTGCTTTGTTTATGTAGGTACAATATTGTAAGAAAATGGAGCCAGGATATAGCATGGTGGACGAGTTTTACATGCCAAATTTAGATTATTTATCAGCAGAAGCCAACAAAAACAAAGTCAATTTCAACGTCAGCTGTCAAAAAACAGGGAACCAACTTTGGAATATAGTACTAAAATACTCCGGTGTGTTATGTCCAAGGTCGTAGGCTCCATGACGTCACTAAGGAAGGATACGTGACGTTACGTATAACCGCGTACATTATTTCCGACTTTTGAAAAAAATTTAGGTAGAAATCGTGCTCAAAAAGAAATAAAAAATACGGCGAGATTGCTTTAGAAAACACTATCACATATAACGAAATAAAAGAAATCAGTATAAAGCCCCATTGTTACTATGGCACGCGGTACCTATATGTAACTACGGTTTTTGGTTTTTTCAATTTAAAATGTTATTATACCTATAGGTAGATATAGGTACTAGAGTAGATTAGTAGATTTGAGCATTCCAAGTACAGAATACCATTATATCATTAGTGGGACCTGATATAGTTATCTTACAGGGATGGGATTGGATCAGAAAAAATCGCTGAGCGAAATAGGTATGGAAAGAGGCGCCAAATTATGTTTGATGTTTATTTTTCTTATACGAAAAATAATTTTCTCACATATTTTATATTTTTTGTTATAAAATAAAACAATATGCGAATAGGGTTGTCAGTCGACTGTTCGGTAATTAACTCAATTGTTGGTATCCGGAATGAAAGACAAACCGAACACAAATTTTTTGGGTAATTAATATCTAGTAAATAGGTTTATATATCATACAGCTTACAGCTAAAGCCACTGTAATATACCATCGCCTGCATCGTCATCTGGTAACTAGTAGCTCAAGTAGCTGGTGTTGTAAGCGGCTAAACGAAGGTTTGCATCTAAGATCGCATCGTACAAGTGTTGTGTGGTTAGTTTTGTTTGTGCATCTGTCTTGTGTTAGTAAATATTTCCAAGCATTGAAAAATGCAAATGGTGCGTTCATGTTTTGTGTCATTTATTTATTTTTTAAAATTCACTGTAATTTGAGCAATCCGAGGTCTGTGGTAAAATACGTCTCTGCGGTTACAATGAAGCATGGGAAGAATCTTATAAGTGGTTGACAAAAGACCGTGATTTTGGTGAATTGGCGAAATGTAAAATATGCGGTAGGTACTCGAATGTTCTCGTTGTTCGCTAATCGAATGCTGGCAATCTGGCAACCCTATATGCGAAGTAAACAAAAAACACTTAAGAAACTTACTTATTGATGGGAATAGGAACCCCTTTACAGAGGCAAAAGCAACAGTGATTCAACGTCAATTCAATTACTTTTTTTCCAAAAATTACCTATTATACAATTATTGTCAATAAACAATAAACACGACAACCAAATGGTTGATATTTTTATACCAACTCTCTATGGCTTGGCAATAATGGGCAGTATATTAAAAGAACATTACCACAGCAGAAAACAAAAAAGATTGAGGTTACGAAAGTCGTTCCCGATCGATTCAATAAAAATATTCTCGCAGACGCGTCAACTTATTAATTCATCAATTAATTTCAAAGCTAACACTCAAGTGCGGCATTAATTCAATTAGAATTTGCCTTTCCTGGAACATTTTTCCTACAAGAAAGTAATTTGTCCCAATCAATGTGGCACCCAAGCTAAAATAATAAATGAAGTTAAAAGATGAATAGACGAGGCAGCGCAGCGATGGGGAAGCCGTGGAGCGTCGTCGACTGGTTTGGTGGTAAATGGTCTTCCTGGAACCGTGAGATGAATTCAGCGGCATAGCAGCGACATAGGAGGCGGGTGATTGATGCCTTGGTTAATGATGTTGCGCGCTCCATTAGGGCACAGAACTGCTAAGTCGCCCTGATCGTCGTATCACGTGCAAAGGAACTCCGTATGCTGGATTATGACGACTTAACAAAACGTCATCAAATAAGATAAGAAATGTTATTATAAACGGCTTAATGGACTAATATTTCGCGGATAGCGTGTATTGGTGCCGATTTTTGTAATGTATCTACTAGAGAATAATCTCTTGCCACCAGGCAGGTATAAGATATATACAATGCAACTTCATGTTAAAAAAATGCGTGCAAATCTTTTAAGGATATGTTAAGTAGTATTTATTTCCATGTTTCATGGGAAATTATGAACCAAAAAATAAACGATACAACGTCTTAAGGCAATATGTCAGGATAAATTGTCTGGTCTTGCGCTTATGCATATATGCAAGGCCGTGCCTGGACTTTTGGTTACCCCGTGCAGATTAAATTTGGCTGCCTCATCTGGCACAGCGTTACGTCAGAAGCATTTTAACAGCCACTCAATACTAAATATTAAAAAAAAAATCCGAAAAATGGGGGGGGGCTAGAAATGTTTACATTTTTTCCTATTTTTTTTATGCATGTTAGAATATTTTTTAATGGTAGTGTTCGATACAACTAGTATTGTACAACTATAAAAAAAATTTTAGTACCTACAAAGTTAGTACAAAAAATTAGTGCACGTAAAATGTTTTAGTTCCTGTTACAGTCGGGGTGGGGAAATGTTAGCAAATATTTAAAATGTCCAAGTTATATCACTAAATCTACAATTCCTTTACCATGTGTTTGTGAGGCTAACTTCACACACATACATGATAAATGAATTGTCAAATTAGTGATATACCTTGTATATTTTAAATATTTGTTGACATTAAACCATTGTAGGTAGTCTATTTAATTGGGTCGTCGCCTTTGGTAAAGCATTGGGAGTAAATGCTTCCTTCAATAAATAATGCACTTGGATCTCCAAATTATTTATGGTAACCATTATTTGCTTGTTTTTTAAATTGCGGCATTTTACCCATACGGATAAATATCTCAAAAAATGTTGTCCCAGTTCATATGTCAAAACTTTCAAAATGAAACGAAAAAAGGAATTCTATTAATATATCTACTGAGGTATAGATACCTGCTACGGCTGCTAACGTTTATTAAAAACAACCTCTATTTTAATAATCCGTAATTTTCTCTGGATGATTAATAAAGTCTGTGGGAATCGTATGACAGGTCACAGTTTGAACCCTGTAGAGAGGGATTTAGTCGAACGCCTCAGGTTACATACGTCGACTTGCAGCAATGGCGACGAATGATGAAGTGGTAAAAGTAAGCTGAAGACAGGTGTCATCACCGCTATTATAGAGCGGCTGAGATTAAATGGTTATATTTCATGATAGCACACGTTCTAAAAAGCTGCTGTAATCTAGATGTGTTTGAACTTCTCTGTTGATAGACCGAAAATATTTAATACCTACACTATACAGTCTTTAAGCATACCTATATAACGTATCATATATGAGGCACGAATTTCATTTCATTTTATTGTTCCTCATTTTAGTATAACTATTATATTATATTCTACTTCAAAAGTCGAAGTAGATTATTTAATCGCCAATCTTCGACGGAGAGCAAACATCATTGTGTTCGTCACAGTGGCGGCTTTTGGGAATAGGCAGGGTAGGCCGGGCCTACCCAATAATTTTTCAAATTATGAAATAAAAAATATATATCTAGATATATTATAAATCACTCAATATTAATATATTGAAAGCACAGAGTCGTCTTAATAGGCCCAGATCTAAACGGCCGACCCCGTTCACATAAGAGCTCCATACAAACAGCGCGTGCTGCTCGTCAGCCCACCGAACGTATAACTTTATATAGTGATGTATTGCGGGCTTTTAGGCCCGCGTCGCCCTGGCCCAAGATCGATTAAATTAGATAGGTTGCAGTCCAACCGCGTGGCGTTATCTTGGTATAAATATTGCTTAATAATTTATTTTATGAAACAAAAATATAATCATATAATGTTATTAAATAGTATCTATTTACATACAAAAATCACCAAATAACCATACGAACACTCGGAAAAACGCTGAGAAAATTGAAAATAAGCTGTCAGACGTCTGCCAAAATACAAAGATGACATCACATTCCCCCCTGCCGGATCCCTCCGCAAAAGTTACGGGCCAACCTATCTAATCGATCTTGGCCCTGGCCGACCTATCGTTGTATTTCTATTAGTTAGATTTCTGTGGTGATCGTGGACATCGTTGTTTCGTTATTCGGATCTCCATTAGCCAGACGAGCCGAAGTCGAAAAAAGAAATATTATGAGTGAAAGTCCCACTCCAAAATTGACTAGATGATGATGGAAATAGAAGATGGGAAAAAAATCGTATATTTAACTTTTCTTGGTGTGATATCCATAACCATTTATGGAAGCGTGGAAGGATTACAAATATTAGACTGTTCTATCGGCCGTACTTGTTATTTTCCATTAAGAAATGTGGTTGGAATTGTGAAGGATACTCTGATTTGAAAAATATGTCTGCCTCGTTAAAAAAACATTCGAATTCCAAAGAGTATGTCAGTAATTTCCTGCCCTTCAAAGTTGTACAGAAACAAATTCACGATTTTCTAAATGAACCGTGAAAAACCGAAAAAATCAGATACAATGCAGAAGTTAAAATAAGAGGGAAATCATAAAAAAAATTAATTGCCTTTACTTGCAAGTTAAGGCAATTAATTCATTTCTTTATAATTTCCCTGTTTCTTTGTTGTGTTGTTGTTATGTGTATTGTTGTATGCTTTGGCAAAACAAGAACTGGCTTTCCGTGGCCACGATGAATCGGAAATCCCTTTTTAAACCCTTTTGGAATTATTATTAAATTCAGCCAGAATTAAAAGATCACTGGCAAAAAAACGCATATTTCAAAGGCGTCTCAAAAACCATACAAAATGAACTTATAGACCTAATAAAAGACTAAATTGCCACTTTAACGAAAATAGTATAAAAAAAGACCCATTTTTGCCTGCATCAACGACGAAACAACCGATATTACCGAAAAAGCACAGGTTTATAGTGTTCAGGTTAGTGGATATAAATGGTATAGTACAAGAATATTTTGAAGGTTTTTTTGATTTAGGAGAAGATTGAAGTGTATCAGCGATGCTAGTCGCGCTTCAATGTTATTTGTACATTTGACTGTAAAACTAAATTAATCGCTCAAACTTACGATATGGTCAGTGTTATGTCGGGACAAAAGGTCATATTTTTTTAATATAGTTGTTGGAAAACGTATACCCACAAATAGTGAAGTCAGATGGAACTCGATTGCAAAAATATTATCTGCTGTATCTCAAGAAAAAATACATTAATAGATGTCTTTCAAGAAATAATGAATTCTCGAGAATCAAATACAAAATCAGTCAGGCAGGCAGATGGTTTAAGTTTAAGCGAACTTGGTAATGAATCTGATAAAGGAGATCAAAACATTTCGGTCATAGCTAAAACTATGTTTAGAAGATTTTTTGAAATATTGGACAATATTATTACTTAATTAGCCACCTTCTCTAGACTAAAACGTATTAATACATCTCTGAGGAACACAATGACACAAAATCGGCTTTCGTCATTGTCTCGTATCAATCCAAAAAGACATTCTTGTAAAACTATAATGGACACAGGGCACAAATTTTATGAACGAGTAATTGACAAATTTGCACGCAGCAAAGAGAGTTTGCTAAACAAATAACAAAACAGGTTAGTTCATAATTTTATATAATTCTGATATCTAGTTTTTAATAAACATGTGTAATAAATATTGTAAAAAAAATTGTGGCGGCCTATTTGTGGCGAAGTATTTAAGATTTATTTAAATTTATACCCTTACATCGGGCCAAGAAGAGGTTAAGAAAAGCCCAGAAGCAAGTATTGTTCGTGTAGTTCCAGAATTCTTTCTGATAGATCCTGTAGTTATTTTTATTAATATTATATAGTGTAGTAGTAAAAATAACTATATAATATTTATAGTTATTTTTAGAGAATCAAATTTCCTATCGAAATAGCAAATTATGAAGTCAAAACTTTATAATTTGCCATAAAGTCAAAACTTTTATAACAAAATAAGAAAAAAACAAAAAACCGTTAAAAAAAACAAAAAAAAATGTTTTTACTTATTATTTTTAGGATTTAGGTATGGCATTGGTTCACAGAAAAGAAAACTGACGTAATTTCCTTTAAAATGGTTATTGGGCTGAAAAATTGGTGTTGAGATACAGTCGTTCAGTTACCTAGGTACTTTTTTTACGATTTTACCACTTTTTACTTTTGTACCATATTATTTCTAATGTTTACATGCAAAATTTATTTTTATTCAATAAAACAATTATTTTCAGTTTATCAATGGTAAAGGTATTTGTTGACAATTTTGATAATCATATTTATTCTTACATATAAAAAAACTTTAATATAGGTACTAATTCATAGCTTCCATTTTGACGGAAATTACGTCAGCTTGCCTATACCTGTGCAATGCCTATACCTAAAATGCATAGTTTTTAAGTTACAGCTAAAAGACTTAAATGTGGACAAATTTACTCCTCAAAATTCCAAGCCTAAATTTAATAGTAATTTGTGGATTTATCAATTTTAATGTACAATTGAACGTATGAAACTAATCGAATTCCATAATCCATAATCGAATTGGATAGTTCCTTATTCGATTACATAGTCTAATGTCTAATGTCCTCTTATACCGATATTAGAAACTTATTAGTAGATTTATAAAATTTTATGTAACCAGATTGCTAATGAATTAACCCCGTCTATAGCAATTAACAACATCGTGTGGACATCCAAGCTAATGGATGTTAAGTGGACAAAAGTTCTGATTGCTGCGATGCCCCTAACTATTCAGTTAGTAGAGAAGGGTTGGCCGGAAATACCTCATGACGTGCTAAAATATATAAAACACCTGTAGACTATAACCCGCCCAACTTCCAAACTTCTTTCGGGTCCTCCCCAGCTGACCGCGACCCACGACGACCAACATTTTCAATTCCCATTCTCATCTCCTAAATGCGTTCTCACTTTAAGGTCGCTGCACCTCTTCGTACCTATACAAACATTTGTCAAATATATTACGGGTGGGTTGGGTTTTATAAAAAAATACCCTCATAGTACAATAATTAAATTAGTGATGGGGTACTAATTATCGTATATTGCTAAGAATGTTTATTACGTGTAGGTCGTTTTTTTTACATAGGTATTCTATTTTTTTAATGTGCTCGTAAAATGTGTTTTTATATTGCAATAAAATGTTTAAAAAAAATTACATGTTAAATAAAAAATTCAAATTAAAATTAGTATTTATTTATTATTAATTATTATTATTAGACAGAAATATTTTTAACAATATTAATAACTATCCTTTTTCTATTTTCTACTGTTCATATTTTGATCTTATATAGTACAGTAAAACTAACACATAAATTGGCCAAACTGAAATATTTAAAAAAAGTTAAATACCCCAAACTGGTATTTTTTCACAATTTTCCGCAAATATCTCGAAAACTACGAGGGCTGGCGCAAATGTCATCCTATACGAAAATGATCCACATTAAATTTCGAGCAAAAACGGTCACATAAATAATTATGGTAAACTGAACGGTTACGTAGATATGTAGAGGTCAAAAATTACATAATTTCCTTGATCGGCGAATATAGCTGTGACCTGTGACGCAGAATGAAATCATAAAATATCGCCATTTAAACACAATTCAAGCTAACAAGGCGCGTCACACGAAGCGTCTTATTTTCAATGATCCAAACGCAGACCCAAATGCAGTGCTGGAATAGCTATTTATGTAACTAATTGGGAAAAGTACTATTTTGTGTAATGAGCAGATTTCTGCGGAACGAGCGCTAGCGAGTTCCGCAAAAGGATGCGAGTTACACAAAATTTACAAAAGATTTTTTCTAATTTTCACCAATTTCATATTTTATGAGAAGAAAACTCTGAATTTTATACGTTTAAAAACAATCCAGTAGGTTGTAACAGTGTGACAGCTCGTCACTTTCATAGCTTGTCAGGTCTAAATAACCTACTACGTAATGAACTTTACACAACCAGTTGCGTAATATTTTACTTTTCGTAACTGGTTGTGACAAGTAAGACGTTTCGACCTAACGTCAGAGGGTTTTGAAAAGTCTCACTTTACAATTAGAAAAAACATTTTTTCCTTTCCATGTTTGTATCTAAAAACATCCGATTTGGATACTCTCGCCACCATGTTATTTGCAGACGATCTCAAACAGCCTTGTGCATTCTATGTTCAACTTGGCTACACTTCAGCGGCTGCTAAACAACACTCCTATAGAGCAAAAAATGCTCAGACTCTATTGAGACATGCAAGTGTCTCAATAGAGATACTGTAGGTAATCATCGATGCCGATGTAAATAATGATCTTCAACAGGACGAAAAACAAGAAGATTTCCCACCAGACTAAGTGAACTATTTGATGCTGACTCATAAATAAATTAACGATTCACCTAAAATCTATAAAATTTTTATTATTTTGAGTCTTTATTCTATTCAATATAGATTTTTTAATATATTTCCTGTTTTTCACATGAGCGTCCTATTCCTGAATTTCTCATTTCTCTTACATAATATACATACATATAACTGGATGGAACCTATGATGTAATGATAACACTCGAAGCAGTTTCCACAAACACGAAAACCTAACCTAACCTAACCTAACCTAACCTATGATGTAATGATAACACTCTAAGCAGTTTCCACAAACACGAAAACACTTTTATTTCGCTCGACGCGCGTTTAGCGCGTCCAAGTTGGCATCATCCGAAGATGATTAAAACTGAGTTTTAAAAGTTTTAATCTTTTATTAGCCTCCGGATGATGAATTTGGTTGGCTAAACGCGCGTCGAGCGAAGTAAAAGTATTTTGCTGTTTGTGGAAACTACATATATACATATATACATATATACATATATACATATATACATATATACATATATACATATATACATATATACATATATACATATATACATATATACATATATACATATATACATATATACATATATACATATATACATATATACATATATACATATATACATATATACATATATACATATATACATATATACATATATACATATATACATATATACATATATACATATATACATATATACATATATACATATATACATATATACATATATACATATATACATATATACATATATACATATATACATATATACATATATACATATATACATATATACATATATACATATATACATATATACATATATACATATATACATATATACATATATACATATATACATATATACATATATACATATATACATATATACATATATACATATATACATATATACATATATACATGTATACATGTATACATGTATACATATGTACATATGTACATATATACATATATACATATATACATACATACATACATACATATATACATATATACAGGGTAAGTCTCTTAAGATTGACACCCCCCTTATCTCACTTATCCTTTGCCGATTTAACTCATTCAAAAAAGAAGTAGACACGGTTTTTGATGAATTTTTATAATCTGAGCACGGATATTAAAAATCTCGTAAGATATATAGGGTGGAAAATAAAACATGATTTTTTTAAACGGAACACCCCGTATATTTTTATACCAAAATAATGTCCTTAATTTTCTGAATAAAAAAATATCTAATTGTTATATAATCACTCCACCTGTTCGTGAGATATTACTAAAAACTTATCACATTACGGGTGTCAATTATAAAACAAAAAACATATCAAGATACCTCTGGAAACCACCACCATTCTGAATACACAGAAAATTAAGGACATTATTTTGGTCTAAAAATATACGGGCTGTTCCATTTAAAAAAATCATGTTTTATTTTCCACCCTGTATATTTTACGAGATCTTTAATATCTAACATATATACATAAATACATAAATACGTAAATACATATATACATATATACATATATACATATATACATATATACATATATACATATATACATATATACATATATACATATATACATATATACATATATACATATATACATATATACATATATACATATATACGTATATACGTATATACGTATATACGTATATACGTATATACGTATATACGTATATACGTATATACGTATATACGTATATACGTATATACGTATATACGTATATACGTATATACGTATATACGTATATACGTATATACGTATATACATATATACATATATACATATATACATATATACATATTAGCTTTGAAATTCTTTGCTATTCATATTTATTTTGTGAAAAGTAGTTGTATTATTATTAGTTTGTATTTTTTTTCGAGAATTTTGGAAAAAACAATTAATATATACAACCAACAAATGATTTTAGTTTTGACTAAGCAAGCAATTTCTGTATCACTCCCTCTTTGAATGCTTCAGAACTCTATTGTATATTTTCATTTAATTCAATATTTTCCCGCATATAGTTGGAAAAAGTAGTTGTTTTTCAATAGGCTCAACAAGATTTTATGCATTTTAAAGTTTAACATCTTCTGGATAACTGTATGCCTAATGCTTTTATATATAATATGTTCAAATAGAACAAATATAAATAGTAGACTAGGTTTGTGTATTCTAAGAATGAGTTCCGTCAAAAACTAATGTCATAAAACGTCACTGCAAGTGTTGGTGTATTGGTAATTTAAATTCAAGTATGAATGATCAATGAAATAAATCGTATACTGCTCTGAAGATCCTCAAAAAAGGTGAAGGAACTTGTACAACTTCTAAGTGGTTCATTTCCGTATGTGTGTCCAGACATAGCACTGGTAAGTGTGTTTTCTTTCTTATTCGTCTATTTGCTTATTTCTATGTAATGAAATGCTACAAACCCAAGATTACTTTTCACAACATATATACATATATACATTTATACATTTATACATTTATACATTTATACATATATACATATATACATATATACATATATACATATATACATATTTACATATATACATATATACATATATACATATATATATATATATATACATATATACATTTTTTTTTTTAAATTTGGTACCGCAGATAGGTGATATAATTCTAAATTTTTTAAATATTTTTAACTTTCTGTCACTTTCAGTGTAACCGGAAGTTAATCAAAGGCTGTTATTTTAAATATAACACCCCATATATTTTTACATTTTTGGATTCTACATCTGAGAAAAACAATTAAAGTTATTAATTGTTTTGCCAATTTTTGTTACAAAAACTGGATTAACAGGAAATCAAATATAACAATTATTGTTTATTGATTTGAAAGTTCAAATTTTAAGAATAATTAAACAAAGGGTGGTAATTTTGATTTCATGAAACAAATCCACCATATCTTCCCAATGCTTCAACGGCATTTGGAATGAATGCATGA
Source organism: Tetropium fuscum (assembly GCA_964058915.1). Lineage (NCBI taxonomy): Eukaryota > Metazoa > Arthropoda > Insecta > Coleoptera > Cerambycidae > Tetropium > Tetropium fuscum. The sequence goes on from CAXKVY010000151.1 coordinate 52,282, forward strand.
GGATGAGCATAAAAAATCCTAAGACCTTAATAATTATTAATGTCAGCTTCGTTTTCCGTTACAACTTTAACCCGTTTTTTTGCGTTTAAGATCCAATATCATAAACTTGTTCCGCTGCTTTCCAAACTTATTGACTACTTGGATACTTTTGTAATTTTAGGCAAATATACTCGTATTTTTCATTGAAAGCTCTGCATATTCACTTAACAACTCGCTCCCCATAAATGAATAATTAATTCTAGAATAACTTGATAAGAGTAGACTACCGATCAATTATTGTAGAAAATATCGATAAACTCAAACATAAGTGTTAAATTTGATAATTAAGTATTATAAATGCAATTTAATTTTTGAACATAGATTGCCATGGATAGCAATCTATGTTCAAAAATTAATATCATAGATAAATAATATCAAATAAATTTCTGATAATCAGTAGTCGTTGGATGTTTTTACCTAGAATCTGCATCTATGCCTGTAGCTTTTGGCAGATGGAATTTAAAAATCGTAAAAATAGTCGTCTGGAGTTGCAGGAAGGGGGTGAAAACAACCCTTAAACATTGTAAAGCTTTTTTATGCAGGAAGGGTTATTTTTCCGAAATTTTGATTATGCCAATTGAAAGAACGGAAAATTTACAATAGGAATTAGTATTGTTTCTATCTTAAAACTGATGATAGTTGTATTCATTTTACGAATTTTACATAGGTCGTCACTATGGTCAATAAGTTATTGTAACAAATTAACAAATTAAAAGATCTCGGTAAAAACGATTTACTATCTTACATTATTCTTTTATATAATGTTCAACGTCTTTTTGGCACATATTGGTAAGATTAGTATTTTTTTAAATAAAATACTGTTAATAAAAGCATAAGAGGCGGGGTGAATTTTCCATGTTTTTAATTTAATAGGTTAGTTAGAAGCTTGATTATAAAATTATATCAAACCAACTGCGATTTACTTTCTCTAGACTGCAACTTTGATATCCTAGCAGTGGGAATTAGAGATTTCACGAACATTGTAATTTAAAATGCCACTTATTTTCAATGAAGGTCAAAAAGACAGCATCTTATTAGCAATAACTATTTTTTATTTAATCAACATTGAATATATGAGGATTGTAGAGAATTAAATTTTTACAAATTTGTTACATCCCTTTTTTACCGAGAAATTCAAAATACGCGTGTAAATCGACAAAAAACATAAAATGCAAGATAGTGGACACTTTCCATTTCCATCCAATTAATTAATTAATGGGCGAGAATATGATTTCTTCATATACTCCAATGGCGACATTTAACTGCAAGTTTTAACCCTTTTTTTTTGTTTCAAAAAGTCTGATAAAATGATTGGGCTACTAACCTTTTCACGAAAAAAAAACAAAATCTGACAAAAATTTAAACTCCATCTAGAATTTTAGCATAATTATGTACGTGCAACACACACAGGGGTATTTTAAATCCCGGGACAACTTATTGCACCTGTGTCTCGAATACAAATGAGTGTAATGTCCACGTGCTATTATTGTTGAGTAATGGAGGATTAAGGTGAATTTATATGAAGTATAAATATGGTTCCTGAAAGAGGCGTAATTTGGTATGCTTTTAAATAATGTTGGGGTTTGTATAACCCCAGTCTGGAAGGTTTGTTTTTAGCATCGCTGACTTTCGCAAAACGTTTCAGCAATCTGCACATTAAATACGTTATATTTAGGTATACAGGAAAAAAAGTCTTAAAATTATTTCATAAGTTATTATTAAGTTCAGCAATGGACTAATACACCAATTTTCAATAGCTACGTTATCGAATAGTATAGTCGATGAAATAAGTTTATATTTTTTTGCGAATTTTTTCTCTCAGCCGTTTACCCAAAAAAAATAAGAAATTTCCACTGACGTCATTAAACTCATTGGGATTAATTAAAATTGATTTACCTCAAACTTAGTATTAGTCCATTTCACTAGTCAGAGCTTTTGGGTTCTAAACGAGTTTTATTTAACTTGACGTATAGGTATTTGTTTGTTTGTTTGTTTATATGTTTGTTTGAAATCTTGCAACTGATTTTTCAACTACTTCCCGATGAGCTAGAGACTTGAAATTTGGTAGGTGTATGGTGTTCCGGTGACAATACAATTAAATTTTTTACAAAAAACAAAATGGCGGATCCAAAATACCGGACTTTCCTATTTATAAACCGATTTGCCTTAAACTTGAAACTTTGCGGTGCTTGCTTTTAGCGAGTCCCATACGTTATACTTGGTGACGAGGTGGACAGTGGAACTTACAAAACTAAAAACTACGAAATAAAAATAAGGAAAAAAACTTTTAACTTAAACGGTTTTATTTTAAATCATCAGTTGTTTCAAAAACTACAAAATAATTAGATCACAAACCTGGACCTTCCTGAGACTGACGTTTGGTAAGAAAAAAACTTGGGCGCGTAAAAACCATATTTCAAATGCGTCCCACGTTTTTATTTCTTACCAAACGCCAGAATCTCAGGAAGGTCCAGGTTTGTGTCCCAATTATGTTGTAGTTTTTAGTACAACTGATGATTTAAAATGAAACCGTTTTTAAGTTAAAAGTTTTTTTATCTATTTTTTATAAGTATTATTTGGTAATGTTGCGCCTCTTCTCTTATCAAATTTAATTCAGCAGTCCCATCTGCAGTTATAAATATCATTATGTGCTGTCTTATAAAATTGTGTACAAAGAGGAGTGTTTAGAAACAGGAACAGGAAGTGTAAAATAGCCAATAAAACAGATTATTACAAACCTCCCCCTTCAAAGTCTTAACATAAAAAATGTTAGCTCCGACAAACTGGATCAGATAAGACCCCATAACCTCTTGCCATAACCATAAGATTAGTACTTTTTTTATTATCCAATGTTTACACCGAGTCGATCCAATCAAATAAATAGCAAGAACAAGAAAGCCGTGGGGTTGGCTTATAATGATACCTACAGATTTTAGACAATAGCCAATTCCTCCGTTGACGAGCCAGCAAACCGAATTACCTCACCATCCGATGTGTAATTACTGAATTTCTCCCCTCTTCAACTTAGCTGATTGGACGGCAGCGGGGCTACGCGATGCCAGGCTCGTGGTGCGTCCTTTTATAGATCGATAACTCACGCATTTCCAATGTAGGAATGCAATATCCCGGCTCGTGTGCCTGGAAGCAGCTGCCGGAGAAAACGTAAAACTGCTCTGCCATTCCAAAAATGAACGTGGTATAATAGTGCTTTTGTAATTTGTTATATAGGGAAAGCCCCGATGTAGTTGACACGACGCAGCTCCTTCATTAATGTGGATCATTACATTTACGATTTAAGGTTTATTAGAACTTATTACTTACTTAAATAAAACTAGTCAAATCGATTACGGTTTTGAGATGCCCGGGGCTATAAGTTTAAAGGCGGTCCCTTAAAAATCAAACAGGTAAATATATAACTGAGAAAAGTGAGAAAATAGCCCTAATATGATCCGTAAAACGCATACAATCATAATGTACTACATACAAAGTAAACAAACCAGACCGCATGCAACAAAGACGCTGCGGGAGAAAATTTACATGCCTAGTGCCTAGTCAAACAAAGACCATCACACCGCATGGTCTAATGGGCTACACGCTGATTGTTGAAGCCGTATTTTGTTAATAACTAAATTAAAAATCGCCAGAAAAATCAAACGACAATAATAATAGTTTCGACATATCATATTATGATTTATCAAATATAAAAACTTATTAAACTATGTCTAATTGTAAATAAATATGTATTGAAGCATCTCCGAAAGCGGGAGTCGAGGCTTCTAACCTCGTAGCAAAACACATTAGTGGAGCGTAACTGACCAAAACAAAATGGTAATATCATAAATTAAGTGAACTTCATTTAATCTATGGTAATATGTATCAGTAGTAAAACTTAAGTGTATATAACTATTCAAAGATTGCAAAATTAATATGTGCAGTGTTTTAAATCATAATCTGTAGTTAAAATATAAAAAGCAAAAATAATAACATTACGTGACTGGTTGACAGTTAACTACAATGTTTAAGGAAATACGAGTAACTAAAGAAGTATTTTTTGTTTCTGAGAGGAGACTTCCTCAACGATATATATTAATGCGAAAGATTTCGTAAACGGTACTTAAAACGGTAGCTACGTTAAAATTTCTCTCTGAGAGAAGCAAGAATTTATATAGTAAAATTCAAGTTATTGATTAAAATTTGGACGTGATAGTAATTACACGTGTTTCCCAGGTATTATGTAAAGTAAATTAGTGAATTTCAAGTAATAGTGTAGTAAACAGTAATTAGATGTCCAAGGTGTATTCTAGATAGTTCTATGGTGGTTTTCGGCGTATCCAAATAAGGATTTTCAAGTAGTAAAACAACATATCAACAACTTAGTGTATTTACAAGAAGACGACTCAGCAATTCCACGAGTAGTGTTCCTGATTTCGCCCAATATTATTTCTCGAGGCTGTTTTTTGTTCAATGTTATTGAATCACCATCAAAGTAAAAATATTGTGAATAAATAGATGTAATAGTTAAATATAAACCAATCTCTATCTTTTCTTCCAGAATAAATTCAAAATTAATAAAGAAATCACATATTAAACAGTCTTTGAAAAGTAATAGCATTAACACTAAATCAAATTTACTTGAGCATAAAATTAATTCTATAATCTTAAAAAGCATATAGTATCAATTTGATTTTACAATTTTATTTTGTTTTTTAAGGGTTTAAAGTTAGTGCGTTTTTAACTTATCTATCATAAATCTCTTGTAAATCTTAAAATTGTTCTTGCTAAATCTCGTTGGTCCGGGAAGAAGGAATAATAGGTATAAATTGACTATCATCGGCGTACAGTAGGTATATATTTGAAAAAAGTCACTGAAGGTTTGTAACATCGAAATATGAGACATAAAAAAAATTCAAAGGATACCCACAATTGCCGCAATGGGAGATCGGGGTAGTATAACTTTTCTTACAGCAAGCTAAAATCGTCTGTTAAAAATCCGGTAGCACGTGTGAAGAGATCGATATAATGAGGGTTTTTTCTCGGGTTTTTATGTCTCATATTTCGATGTTATAAACTATAGATATACAGTAGGTACATAAAAATACAGTGATGGACCTAAATTCGATCCCTGAAGAACATCACTAGAAACGCGTAAAGGGTCAGATACTTGTGAAACAGTTGAAGGCAAATATGTTTTAATTAATTTTAGTTTCGAGAAAAATCGCTCTCCAGACGCCACACTTACTGGAAGTGTTAATAAAATTATACGCGTACATTTGGAAACGATGAACCTGAATACATTTTTTCTATTATTAATATTATTAAGCATTATTAGTGAAAATACATGTGACACAAAAGGCACAACTACTAACCAGCGTTTCCGTGAACGTGTTAAATTTATCATACGTTTATTATTATCCGTCAACCAAGGTGCGCTCTGGCTCTAGTTCTCCTGACTTATCAAATAATTTTAAAATTTATTTATTAAATTGTTATTTAAAATGTATTTATAAAACCGGTAAATTAATATATCTACAACATGAAATAGGATTATCGCCTTTCACTAATGATTTAAAATAATAATGTGGAACTGTGTCTTGCTATCAGATTGTCGTGGAATTAAACAACCACTTGCATCCACTTATCAAAATAAATCGTTTATACAATACAGTATTCACAAATCTCCACCACTGTTTACAACGCAAGATACTCAAGATAGCAATCTAAACACGGCACGTCAACCCAAAATTCCAAACTTCTCCTCATCCTCACTTCTCCAGGAATATCTTTGATGTGTAGGTTTTCAATAACATTAACCGGTATGACAATTCAGATCGTAATCCTCCAGTGCGTTTCTGGTTGGTAGGGGGAAAATGTCCGCTATTTGAAAAGGGAATTTAGCCAGCCGTAGGGCAAGTTCCCTGCTGAGAATATACCGCTCTTGGTAAAAACATCGGACTGCGAAAGTTGCCTGCTTGAAAACATAGACTCAACACAGCAAATGCAAGAAACGGCGTTGCCAGATTTACAATCAATTACTCGTATCTATGAATTAGGTTACGGAATAAACACTAATTTATACATTATGAAGGGTTCTAATATTGTATTTCCCAAATTATAATTACGTATACAACCTATGTACATATCTTAATACTTTCATGGATGCACTGATCGGTATACGTACGTGCCATCATTTTCAAAATAATAACTATAATATAAACAACGACTTTAGAAAATAAAAATAGAAATATGTATCTATATACATCGGTTATAATATCTGAATTAAAGAACCCCTAAGAACTTTAATCCTTAAAGATGCAGTAAGTTTTATAAGAAGTTAAAAAAACGCAAACAGCTTTCCGTTAAACGCTTTACTGCATTCACTCACGCTTCGACAACCAAGTTAGCATCATCAGTTCTACGTTTTAGCCTGTGTAAATAAAAATAATGACCCCCTATTGCCTATTGTGGTTTAAATATTGCAGTGCACAAGCTACCTACCTACTGTCCTAGCAGGAAAAAACTGTTGCTTGATAAATAAGTAATGAATAATAAACTAGTAAATTAAGTAATAATTAATAGAAGTATTTTTCTATTAGTTAAAATTGACAGGGTTATTTCTTCTAGTTTTGGAAATCTGTGTCCTCATTATGGGGAAATTTTTCACAATTTGGCAATAAGGCACTAGCCTGCTGGGATCTAACAACGATGGGAGCCAACACAGGCATGTGCGTGTGCCAGCGGGCCAGAAAACGTGCTTAAATAAGTGAGGGTTTGATTTACGCTGATGACTGTATCGATTGGGACGATGATAACTTGGGTAGGTAATGGTTCCCGTCAGATGTACTTGGTTTTATAGTTGAGGATGTTATAGGGTAACATTTTTCTCAGTGGGCGTTTGACCACTGCCACTGTTTGATACTTAAAAAGGTGCTTTTACTTATTTGATGAAAGTATGTTGACATGTTGATATTCGTACGGCTTTATTTTGTATAGATAATATAATAGGTATAATCTCTATCTTATATTATATGACATGATATATTATATTGTATCACTTTCTTGTATATTATTACATATTTTCTGTTATATCGTTATACGATTGCATTTCGATAATGACCTTATTAGGATAACCTTACGGCCTAACTATTGTGACCATTGTTAACTTTCCAATATTGTCTTTTGACAATGATCATAAGTGCTACTATTGTAGCCACAAAGGTTGTTAGCTAAAAATGTATAAGGTATTGGCAGAAATATCGTTAACATTTCAGTTGTCAGCTAACAAGTGAGATCACCTTAACAATATTGTTTTGTTTGTAAAATAAAAATAACCTTGTTTGTATTTTGCTCTCACTTTTATGATCTTTTTCCTGCTTGTAAAGGAATTGTTTTAAAAAAATGTTCAACCTTTATTTATTAGTGGTTTTAGATCAAATTGATGATGAAGAACGGTATTGTCTGTAACAGACATACCTATATGAGAATGAAAAAATGCCGAGTGTAAGTAAATAAATAACGATGATTTCAAACCAGACTTTTGATATATACCAATTGAGGATCAGGAGAAAACAATAATTACACCACTTGAATCCCCCTCTTTTCAGAATGCAGAAATACCAGGCATATTTTTTTTAAATCGAAAAGTATTCTACAGCATCAACACCCAAATAATAGTTGATGCAGATCCGTCCTCATAGACTTTAAATACTTCATTATTTCTTTTTTTTCTGACCACACTTTTCCACTCTGTAAATGACTAAATACAAGTTACGAAATATAACTATTTAAATACATGTATTGAGTTAGTAATAGTCCAAGAAAAATAGATTTCCACATGGAAAAAAATTGTAACAGGCTGATTTGTATTATGGCTCTGAATAATATCTCCTCATCAATTTCCTTTCCTCTAGCTATGTTATGCGAGGTCAAAGGTCGCGAAACACAGTTTTCGCGTATATCTCGAAAAATATAGAGAGTATGTAGCTAAGGCGATGAAAGTTTTTTTGTAGGGGCATTCGTTCACGAAATACAGCGTTTCAAAGATCCAAGGACGTAGGACAAACACCTCGCTATCTTAGGATATAATGATGAAAATGAATTATAACTCAATAGATACATGTATTGTTGTTTTTATTTAATTGTGAATGCATTTATGTATTTATTTATGCATATTATTTGGTGGCCGTCATATTAAGATTCTTCATCGGTATCGAAGACCAATTCTTCTGCCTCCAAAGTTTGGACGAGGAAAGCCGATGAATCGATGTCCTCATCGTTCTCCACGTTATCGATATCAAATGGTGTTCAAACAAGTTTACTGTTTACAAAATACTGTATTAAGTAATACACCTGGAGCAGCTTGGAGCAAAGTTGTAATTGGCTCTAGGATATTATTTTGTAATGCCCATCCGCAGTCCTAAAGATCAATTTCGTTATTTCCTAGCCATACTTGAACTTGGTAATACAATCGATGAAAGTGTTGCTGAGCAGCGGCAGAGGTTGACGGAAGCGTAGACAATTGAACAGTTATGTTATGTTTTCAGATTGAATAAATTTAAAATATCGCAATTCATCAATGGATTCTTGTTTCTTGGTTGCTTTATTTACTTGTAGAAAAAAACGTAGCCCATTCTCAAAAATATCATTAAGAGTACTGCTAGCTGTTGCAAACGCTCCAGCGTAATTAATCATATGATCACTCTTTTCAAATTGTTTGAGGATATTCAATTTGCGTTTCTGAAATAGAGCAGAAGTCAGTAATTGCGTGGAGAAATAAAATGTGGCGCTGACATTTTGGATACAAGGCTAAACTTCGAGAACAATACATTTCCGACTCCACTTTCGCTTTACCAGACTTCCGAAAATACAATATTTTGCCCTGAGGAGCTCGCGCAATCAATGTGGCCACAAACTCCACATCCTCACCAACGATAATTGCAGTACTCGTCTGTGACTATTATATTGCTGTTTTGATGATCAGCATCATTTTTGCCTGCTTCACAATGATATCAGTTCCTTGAAATCTTTGAGACATGGAAATGAAACGAGTTTTGTTGTTTTTATTGCACAGAAATTGTTGTCGTTGTCACTGTCATTGATACCTCAAAGAGAATATCAGCGGATGAAGAAACGGTAGCACAACGACGATGCTGCTCTGAGGCTTTGAAAATTTTTTCAACATCATTATAACAGTCGAATACAATTATTATAACGTCAAGGCCAAAATGTCGTATAATTTATGTAGCTATCAAAAATGGTATTAAACGTGCTGTCTCGATTCCATATTACACGATACAGTAAGTATCCTCTATCGACGATGTACATCGCATTTAATTTGTGTAATTAATGTCATCATTGACTGGCTGCAATATTTCATACAAAGATGATCTTTTATTCCTGCGCTTTCCATTTACGATTATCGGAAATTAATAAATTCTATATCTCGTGAAAGATTTCTCCTGCAAAATAACTTTCAAATTGCCTTAGCTACCAATTAGCTCTCTATATATTTTTCAATAAATGTCGCCGTTCTCGAGATATATGCGAAAAACTGTTTTTCGCGACCGTTGACCTCGCGTAACACAACTAACGGAAAGGATATGGGAACTTTGAACATTATTCAGAGCAATGATACTAAGGCACATGCAAAAATTCAGCCTGTTACAATTTTTTTCCAACTCACCCCCTTTTTTTGTTTATTTTTCCTGGATTATAACATATATCATTAAGTATCATATTTGTGTCCATTATAAAAATTTGTGTATTTATTTATTTCGGCCCAACACAATGTATTAAGGCCACACATTGACCCTGACAGTATATTAATGGCATCATAATATATTAAGAAAGTTACATAAATGTGGTACTTACTGTCTTTCCCGAAGCTCTACATCCTCTTTTTGTTGCCATACTTCGCAGCTTTCAGCACTACTTAATAATTAACCTCTAGAATGACAGAAATCTCAAATAAAATAGATATGCATTGAAAGAAGTCCTAACCTAAAACGACCACTCTGAAGTTAGTTACAGAGCACATTTGAACTAAATTTAACAATCCCTTTTATACATGGGCTTTGTTAATTGATCCTAGCAAGGTGGTTTTGCCCAATAGGTTGCCCTATTGGGCAAAATGTACTATGGTCATTTTGCCCAATACTGTTACAACTGTCTTTACGTAACAATAGAAAATAACAACTTGTAAAGTTAAAAAGGTGTCAGCATAGTTAGGCCGTTAGTATATCTTAAAAATAATATTAAATCGGTTACAGTATATTACACCATAAAAATAATACCTAGATTAAGGAACAGAGTATTCTATCAGTTATGTTTGCCCATCCGTTCGTTCAGGTGCATATTATTACGCTGGCCCGATCGACAAATCGCGATTTGGTGATATTATTAAGTAAGTAATTTTCTATTATCGTTTAATATCGAAGTGACTAGTGTTGTAAAAAGTGTGTTTTAAGTGTAATTTACTTAATTGCACAAAAACCAAATTAGTATAAATACGTAATACGGTCCTGTGCTCGACCCCTCGAACGACGCGTGTGGCTGCAGGTCCAAAATGTGTTTTGGAGAGTCAGCATCGCGAAGAACTGTTATCAAGAAAACATTGGATGGATGTCATACTTTTGGTTACGTCATAGCCTCGCAAATGACAATAGTAGCTCTGGAACGAAAGAGCGATTTACAAAAAAGGGCGATAAAAGAGAACGTATTTTAATAGAGCAACTTTTAAAATGACCGAGTAACAAATAACAGAGTTTAAAAAACGCGCTTTAAAAAATAGGGAATGTACATAAAGAGCGTTGTAACAAAACGCAATTTAACAAAATATTGATATAATAAAAGGACGATGTAATAAAAGGTCGATTTTAATAACATGGTACCCGATATTTTTGATATATTAAGTCACTGAGTCAAGTATCAAATTAAATGCAGTTCGTATAGCCTCTCAAAAAATTTTTACCCAGTTCTGTACAATCATTTTTCGGAGATGTCGACTATCAAATGAAAAAGCTTACTTTTGACTGATGGTTGCTTGTATCTCCTGAGCTAATCATCATCCAGCAATTTCTCAGTTTAAAAAACGCGCTTTAAAAAATAGGGAACGTACATAAAGAGCGTTGTAACAAAAACGCAATTTAACAAAATATTGATATAATAAAAGGACGATGTAATAAAAGGTCGATTTTAATAACATGGTACCCGATAATTTTGATATATTAAGTCACTGAGTCAAGTATCAAATTAAATGCAGCTCGTATAGCCTCTCAAAAAATTTTTACCCAGTTCTGTACAATCATTTTTCGGAGATGTCGGCTATCAAATGAAAAAGCTTACTTTTGACTGATGGTTGCTTGTATCTCCTGAGCTAATCATCATCTAGCGATTTCTCAGTGATATTTGAAAAGCTTAAACAATTATGTATGCCACTCTCTTGTTTATCTGACATTAATTTTTGAAGTGAATACTTCTTTAGCCGCATGAGAGTGATTTTTCAAGGTCGCGTCACGACACATTTTATAACATTTTCGTCTCGCAAGTGAGATAAAGTATATGACAGATATGAGGGAGAGAGAGGAACAGATATAGCGAATGGCAGCGATATTTATATTGGATGCACATCTGCGGAGCAAGAAGCCTTTGTACGTCAGAAACTCCATAAAATGTCACTTATTGACACTGCGGGACTGCCATATGAAACGGTGTATGTCGAAGGTGTGTTTTATATGATAACAACAAATATTTATGACAGATGGTTAGCAAACGGTGCAGTGGGAAAACTAGTGCATATTGCTTGTGATGATAGAGGTGAAGTCACGATCGCATGGTTTGACTTTCCGGATTCACCGAAAGTGAAAAAATTAGGGAAAAAGTTGCAGGGTATGTTTAATCAACCCTCAATAATAACAACACAATCCATGCGAAACGATCACATACAAGTGTTCTAAAGCGGAAAGCAGTTTTGATATAATTTATAAAATATCGTACTATCGTGACAGATTCGGAATTAACCGGAATACAATATTACCATCCTGCTGAATATATCTGTATTGGGCCTTCAAATCTGATCCAAATACGATTGATGCTATATTATCGAGAAATCTACACCATTTAGAATCACGAACATGTGTCACACTTCAGTTACCATAAAGCCAATATGTAAAATACCTCCCCCTCTCTCTAACTCTCTCTCTCACTCTCTCTCTCTCACTCTCTCTCTCTCCCACTCTCTCTCTCACTCTCTCTCCCTCACACTCTCTCTCACTCTCTCTCTTTCTCTCACTATCTCAATTTTTTTATTAACCTTTGCCGTCGTTTTACAGATAGGTATCTGATAAACGGCATATTTATTTCTACATAGCATACTGTAATCTAAGAAATAAGCACGAAATAATAAATATCCGGCACATGTTCAACCCCAGGATACCCCAAATACACAGATCTACAAATCTTAGAATAGCTATATCATTTTCATTGTATACCGAACGATAGAAAAAGAGTTTTTTTCTCTTAGGACTTTGATTGAAAAAAAATTGTTTCTATCATTGTAAATTTTTTCTACTCGAATCACGTTGTTTCAGGTGTAAAACCGTATAAAAAATGAATCGAACTCATTTCAATTTCTCTTTCTATTTCAAATATTCTTAATAAAGTTGCGTAGGAATCAGTAGTATATAACGTCAGTCTGGCAAGGCCTTCGTGTTTGTAAATACCTAACAGCGAGACTTTTTCCATGAAATTACAATATCAACTATAACTGAAAAAAATCTGCAGCGGAAAAGTAAGGGCAATTTTTTTATTTCTGCAACTTTGTTTCTCATTTGCCAATTACATAAATCAGCCAGACGTATTTTTATTTATATTTCATGATAATATCAATTTATATATTAAGTTTCAAACATGTAAAAATAAGGATCCGAAAAATCGATCTCTTTATCCCCTGCAGCCAGATTTACTTTCCACAACTTCAGATAAGCCAGATTTCTTTTTTTCATAATTTTTATGATCTACTTTGGTAAATATAAAATATTTATATCTGGAAAAATAAGTCCAACATTTTTAATTTTCATCTTTCCAACCCACCGGAAAACTTGTGTCATGCTTAAAAATAGTTGCTTGGAACCATTAACTGAACAATCCTATCGATGCTCGGTGCTTGGGAAAAGAAGTAACAAAAAAATTCACTGCCTCCACTACTATATAACGTGCAAAAGCCAATTGCCAAATGTCACGCTCCGGACAAATGAGAAAACGAGGTAAAATTATGAAAATGGCAGATAACGTCCGAGTGAGTATTCTAAAACAGTGCCACCGAAACGTTGGTACAGACAGGTATAGTTCAAACGTTGTTTGAAGCTTTAAGACAAATTATTAACCGTAAAAGAAAAAAATTCTTTTCACTTCATTCAGATTTTATGGCGGTGAAGTTCATGAAAAATTTGTGAAAATAAAAGGTTATATTTTTTTGTTATGGGATTCTGGAAGGGCTAAAAACAAAGATAAAATCCTATTATTTGGAACAAGAAATGCCAATATATGCGTTTTAAAGGAGTTTAAAAACTGATCCATTGACAGCACGTCTAAAATTGCACCACCATTAGCAAGCAAGTCTATATACTATCCATTGTTTTATGGAACAAAAGGCTATTCCACTATTATATGCGGTTTTGGGGAATAAACGGAAGGAAACCTATCCCGAATTATTCACAAAAATCAAGGAACTTCAACCGAGCTTGAGACCCGATACGATTATACAGCTTTCCAAGATTTATATCCTGAAACATCGTTAAGTGGGTGTTTCTTTCATTTATCTCACCTCGGGCTCGTCAATTTATATAAAAACAACTAAGAAATTCGATTGGAATACAAAATGTTACTGGCACTCGCCTTCGTCCCAGCCAGAGATATCCAATTTATTCCATGAGCTTTTCGAAGAGGGCGACGCGACGGTGGTATCCAAGAAGCACCCAACAAATGAATAGTTTTGTTTATATTTAAACTGTTTAAAAAGCTTGTGATTGTCCTTATATTGTGATTGATCATAAAAGATACTATAGTTGGACTTTTGTTTTATACGAAAATGACGAAGGAGTTGAGTAGCAAATTTAATAGAGTATTTCGTGGCAGAACGTGAAAATAATTGGCCACTATTACTACTGACTGGTGTTAGAAAGGTAACTTGATTACTATTTAAATTGTTCAGTTACTTCACTTTTATTCTTTCTAGCGAGTAACAGCAGCACTTATTAAACATGTCTATATTCGAATAGTAAGATTTCCCAAGCTGTAAAAAATTATGAACTGATCCGTCCCTACCAAAAAAAACGTATACTAATATGGTCACCAACACTGTAACACTTCATATTAGTGAAATTCGGTTGTTATTTATGACATGTAATATGTACAAAAGAACATATTACAAATTTAATAATGGTATCAAGCATTATACTCTGTTATGTTTGTTGCATAAATACAGGAAAATTATTGTGTTACAGAACCCGTTCCCTTATGTCTATGGGAGAAACTAACGCCAAAGGAATTGTTTATTGGTTATCGCATATCATTATACAGTTTATTAAAAGAAATTGGTTTTAAATGGAAAAAAGATGATCCAAGACGAGAACTCATGGAACCTACTAATGTTGCTCTAAAACGAGATGTACATAAAAGAAAAGAACGAACCTTTGTACAAAATTGTTTTCATAGATGAAACTTGGATTTTTGAAAATAGTACGGTAAGTCGTTCTTGGTAAGATGATATAAAACGTATCAGGAAAACCAAAGTTGATGGGAAAAGGTGAGTCCTAAAAGCCATATAAAAATGAATACAATAGTTTGAATTAACCTTTTTTTATGGATATAAATCATACTGCAATCTGGGGATGTAAATTGATGATAGTGTAAGAATAAACCTAGAAGCTATGATCCACCGAATTCTGATTTTTGTTATCGTTTGTGATATACCTACAATACACAATACCTACAGTAGACAATATTGGGCATTTTCAGCATATTTTTTTTAAATTAAATATGTTAATTAATCTACAAATACGTGATTATGGCTTCCAGAGATGAACTTTCTAAATACGTAATTAAAATATATCTCCTTGATTCACCAGCATAATTATCTGAGTGAATTTAAAAGATGAGCCTGAAAAGCACTTTTGGAAATATTTTATATTTATATGTAATATGTTATATGCCGGTGAGTTATTTACCCACAAATGAAAATGGTATGTAAACTAGTCTTGTTTTGTGTTTGTACAAAACTCCTGGTCAAAATTGATGTTCCCTACCTACCCTAAAAACTCACCTACCATTCAAGTTTACCTACCATCAAGTTTACCAAGTGTCAATTTTGACCCGGAGTTTTGTACAAACACAAAACTTAACTATTTCTCATACCATTTTCATTTGTCGTTAAATTATATATTCACACTCAAAAAAATATATCTACAAATAAATAAATATATATGCTTCAAAATTTAAACCATAGGTTCTCAACGTGGCCCCCTGTGGGTGTTTGAGACTTTCAGGGGGGCAGTAGAAGACTCAGAGGAAGTGAGGGGCATTGAGATCGGACAGACGTGGGACAGGCAATAGATAAATTGATTTTCAATCTATCTATTTTAATCTATTTTTAATAATTGATTAATTTAATTTTTTGTCATAGATTTACCACAAATATCTTAGTGCATATCTGTGTCGCCTTATTGTTTTGTGAGTTGAACATTGGCAGTTCTGTGACGCTGGCCTGGGTCGGCAGATCTATGGTCTAATTTCCTGGGGCGTTGGCCTCGACGCTTTCTTTTTAGCTAGACGCGTGAATGACATACTAGTTTTTTAATCTGTTAAGAGTTTAAGTGATTTTCTTGGTTAAATAACGTATTATATACGTTCCGATATAGCGGGATAATATAAGGAAATCATTGTGCATGTGTTGAGATTTTGGATTATTCTACACATACCACATTAGTGGGATCAAATAACTTTTAATCAACACATTGAGAGCCTGCGTTACGTTGAACTCCCTAGAGTTGATTGAGGGACACAGCTAAGCTATTTTTCGAAGCCGTTTTCCAACTACTTAGGCTTTCTTGTCTTTCGGCGAGTGCAAGTCATACCACTTCTGCACCACCTTTTTTTGGATCCATCTTTTTTGAACAACCTTTGGAACCACCTTTAGGACCACCTTACTTAAGTCTATCGACCCCTGTACTGGCGTATAGTTACAGGAGAGATCCACCTTACTGGAAGACTCGTTGCATATGACAGATAAGCCTGGTTTTAAGTATAGTTTAAAACGTACACACCCTGTTTGATATTGCTAGTGTGTACACTTAAGAATATAAAATTATTACAAGCCCTCAGCTAACGGTTGACAAAGTGTCTATATGTTACTCTCGCTGTTTAATCAACCTCTTTAGATAGGTGTTGCCTCACTATTTATATATACACTCCCCGGCACAAAATTCCGTCACCCTAAAATTTTGCCCAATTTTGATGTTTTATAACTTTTTTATTTTTCATCTGATTTTCATAAATTTTTTACCAGTCTGTAGATCAGTTCATTGTGTGTCTTTTTAATTATTGTAATAAGTCATATTTTTCGTCCAGGCAATATTATACAGGGGTAAATCAAAGTGTTGTTTTTTGTCGTAAACTCAAAACACCCTGTGGAAAAATTGAGGCGAATAATTTTGTTTACAAACTGTTTGCTGCCATCTTAGACGTATTGTAAACATTTTGTTTTTTGATTCATCCCATTATCTCATTTCTTCTGCGAGCAGCAAAATTTTAAATGAAACGCTGTTAATTTTATCATTTTTAATTAAAAAACATCGACGTTGGCTAAATACGCGGTTATTGTGACAGAATATTTGACAGTACAGTTAATTTAGTGTGTTGTCATCATGGTAACTACAGCAGACGTAGGTAGAATTGTTGCCTTAATAGAGGATGGCCGCAATAAGAGTTATGTCTCCCGTACTCTGGGAATTGCGCGGTCTACAGTTTGTGATGTTTGGAATAGGTATCTACAGACGGGAAACTTTATTAGACGGCAAGGCTCTGGCAGAAGGAGAATAACCACTCAAGCTGATGATCACTTTGTCATTATGAGTTCTTTAAGAGATCGAAGAGCTCCTGCTGTGTATCTAAAAAATGACTTGCAAATGGTACGTCGAGTAAGTGTAAGTGAAAGAACGATACGTAGAAGATTGTTAGAAGCAGGATTGCATTCACGAAGGCCAGCAGTATGTCCAAAATTGCTTCCTCGGCATCGACAACACCGACTGAGATTTGCAAGAGCGCATGCTGACTGGACTGTAGAACAGTGGGGAAACGTACTATTCACAGATGAATCCAGGGTTTGTTTAAGGTCGCCGGATGGTCGTGAACGGGTATACAGACGTAGAAATGAAAGATATGCAGACTGCATTATATCTGAGCGACTGCAATATTACGGTGGTTCAGTCATGGTTTGGGCGGGTATTTCTACCGATGCACGTACTGACCTTGTATTTGTTGAAAATGGAGCACTAACCGCCCACCGTTACATTGAGGAAATCCTCCAAGAAATTGTTGTTCCATTTGCTCCTTTCATTGGGAACCAATTTACATTAATGCATGATAATGCTAGACCTCACGTTGCACGGGTAGTGAGCGAATATCTGGATGAGGTTGGACTTCCAAGATTGGACTGGCCCGCATGTAGCCCGGATCTCAACCCAATCGAACATCTTTGGGATGTTCTTAAAAGAGCACTCCGTCGCCGTCCTGTGCAACCACTAACCTTGCAAGACTTACGGCTGGCGCTGACAGAAGAATATCAGGCTATTCCTCAAGACAGAATAAGTAATCTTATTAATTCGATGCCACGAAGAATGCAAGCTGTCATTGCTGCGAGAGGAGGACATACACGTTATTAAAATTTGTCTTTGTTAATTAATTTTGTGATATACCTAGTGGATGTTTTTGTTAATAAAAATAAGCTTGAAATCAGCGTTTCATTTAAAAATTTGCTGCTCGCAGAAGAAATGAGATAATGGGATGAATCAAAAAACAAAATGTTTACAATACGTCTAAGATGGCAGCAAACAGTTTGTAAACAAAATTATTCGCCTCAATTTTTCCACAGGGTGTTTTGAGTTTACGACAAAAAACAACACTTTGATTTACCCCTGTATAATATTGCCTGGACGAAAAATATGACTTATTACAATAATTAAAAAGACACACAATCAACTGATCTACAGACTGGTAAAAAATTTATGAAAATCAGATGAAAAATAAAAAAGTTATAAAACATCAAAATTGGGCAAAATTTTAGGGTGACGGAATTTTGTGCCGGGGAGTGTATATTGATTGCGGAAAGGTCATCGTGCACTTTGACATTTAAACCGTTTTCTGTATAAGCTATTTATGTATTTTATGCTGCGTTTCCAGGTATAATACCACATTTTTGGTAAATTGAATTCTTTTTTTTAAGTATCACCATTTCTAAATTTCCAATTTGTGAAGTAAACTTAGTAATAAGTATACTGTGTGTATTATTTTTCTTTCCCCCAAACATTATAGAAAGTGCCAGAGTCGATTCGATACCCAGATAATTGGGGACTATCTGACTTAGTTGGGCATGGTCAGTGGCGTCCACGGGAATTAGTGACTTCGGTATCCACCGAACTTACTAGTTTGAATTTGAATTTCATTTTTATTTTTATTAAGAGCTTAGGCAAACTTTTATTGCCCACTTTAAATCGCTGTGGAATGTACTCCAAGGGGTAATAAGTCTAAAAAAGATAAAACAAAACACGGTAATCACGTAACTCTAATATTGGTTAATTTTTGTTGTTGTATGTTTTGTTGATGTATGGTGCATCACGTCCTCGGGGCATTCGGGAGTGAGCAAGTGAGCATACATGCGTCGACAAGATTGAACAGGATTTTACAATATGTTTGACTGCACAGAATTGCTCGTCAACCTCATCTCATTAAACAACGATATTGCATATTTAGTACAGTAAAAGTAGACTTTATCTATATAGCCCGGTCACAATAGACATTCGAGGTTACAATAATTCGCATATAGCTGAAAATTGGTACCAATGTTGGGAACGCCATTATGCATGAAATGTGAAAAGTCCCCATCGAACCCACATCTGCAAAAAATGTATTCCTGGTCAAAGTTTGCAAATATGGGTTTTTTGCATTTTTTAGCCAAACGATAACTTTTATCATAAAAACAGGTCATACAAAAATTGTAGATCATGCAATTAATTATCTATAAAAATTGTTCTTACACTTTTTCCCTAAGAATTTCTTCTTTTCTGCCTTTTCTGAGATATAGCGATTCAAAAAGTTGGAAAAGTTATGTTCTCCATAATATGCACACGTTTCCACACCACCTGTGACCTGTGAGATATGTACTTGGCGCGTTTTTTTAACGTGTTTTCCTCGGTAGGCCTATTCCGCGATCTATTGTGGTTCTGTTTAATTAAATAATATTGTATTAAATAAAAACTGATACCATTGGAAATTATAAAACCGGTGTGAATTTTGAGTAACTGGGGAAAACTACTCTTTGGTTGGAGACTCCAGAGGGAGTATCCAACCAAAAAGTCACACTCCACACCCCTTGTAGGGTGTTGCAATAGGGGTGGCTTCTTTTTTTTAAATTTTCTTTTGCAAACTTGTACATTATAATATTCTCTACGACTTTGCCTACCAACACTTTTTGGCAACTTTGATTTTTGATGGTCCAGCGCCCATTATTATGGTCGATGTTTTCCCATTATAATGGGCGCTGAACCGTCAAAAATCAAAGTTATCAAAATATTTTATTACGCAAAGTTGTATATAATATTATTATGCACAAGTTTGCAAAACAGTATTTCAAAAAACATAAAAAAGAAACAATTGATATTGCAACAAGATCATTTTTCAAAAAAATAATTCCCGGCAAGCTGATTTTTTTCAGGTTCGGGAAGGGTATCTCCCGAGTATCCAACCAAGAAGTCATACTGTGACACCCGTTGTAGGGTGTTGCAGTAGAGGTGTTTTTTTAAATTTTCTTTTACAAACTTCTACATAATGATATTCTTTACAACTTTGCCTCATAAAATTTTTTGGTAACTTTGATTTTTGACGGTTCAGCGACAATATATGGGAAAACGTCCACCATATATATATAATGGGCGTTGCACCGTCAAAAATCAAAGTTACCAAAAAAATTATTAAGTTGTAGAGAATATTATTAGTACAAGTTAGCAAAAGAAAATTTCAAAAGAAAACACCTCTACTGCTACGGGGGGTGTGGAGGGTGACTTTTTGGTTGGTTACTCTGGCGACACCCCTCCATCGACCCTGAAAAAACTAGCTTACTGAGAATTATTTTTTTGAAAAATGATATCTTTATTGGACTAACTTGACAGTTGACAGACCTGTATACATTTTTTATTTGAAGATTTTTATATTTTAAACATGGACATACTGGGTTTTGGATCGTTTTTCAAATGCCAACGCATCAGGATCATCCCAGTTAGAAGAAGAACTAATAGACAAACAATTAAACGAATTAAAAAATAAATTTAAGAATGGCTACCAAGAATATTGGCTGCTGAAGCCGATTTCGCAACTGTATCCAAGATTATGGTCGATTGTTCAACGATTTTTGATAGCATTCCCATCGTCCTATTTAGCTGAACGATTTAGTGCGTGCTGTAGCAACGTTGGTAACTAAAAAGAGAAATCGGCTCCACGTTACGCGGCGCGGCGACTTACGGTTGTTTTAAGTAAAATCGAGCCTGACATTAACAAACTCGTTAAAATGCATCGAATTCAACCTTGTCATTAGGTAAGATTCAAAATTGTAACCGCATTTATTTATAATTTAGTGCAACAGAAATCGCAGTAATTTCCGGCTGAACTAAACTAAAGTTCAGACTTGCCCGGCGCACCTAAACTTTCCCATTAGCTCTTAATTTTACCGGAGTCCAGTGATGCGCGTTAAATCCTGAATGCACTGTTGTGCCCCAAAGCAAAAAAAAATCCGATTTTTAGCGGATGTGCTGTAATATTAGCCTATTAATAGCAGTTAAGACTACTTTTTATTCTTATTTACCGTTCTGATTATTTCCGGAATTTTACTGTTTTAGTAGTTTTACACACCGGTTTATAGTCAACTAAAGGTATTAACACGTCCTACAAACAGCGAGTAAATTATCAACCAAAAATTACCTGGCGGTCTAAGTAGTCCTGTAAATAACCTTTCTAGTCAGGTAGACGTCTGAACCAGGATCCTGTAACAAAAATATTTCATATTATATTCTCATATTCCTCAAATTTCTATAATCATAAAATGTAAAACATCCTATAGGTTAGATATCGTGGATTTATTTTAGTAAAATTTAAGTATTTAATGAATAACACAAGGTATATAATGTAAATCTGAACTAGGATATGAATTAGGATTAGGTTGGGCCAATATGTTATTAACGTTAGTTAGAATAAGAATAAGATAAATATTTAAAAGGTATGTATTCTAGGTATGTATTGTAGATACGTATTAGAAAAAAATGGTATTAAGTTATAATTACGAAGAAAAATTCACAGAACTTGCTTCTTTCGCAAGTATCTTACGCGTACCTATTGAAAACACCAGATGCAACTATAATGCTCTTTGGAGTCCAATTTTAGTTACTTGCGACTAGGATGATAAATATTTTCGGCATTTGCATTAGGTACCATGAGCGATTAGTGATAAAATAAAAAAATAAAACTTTTATCAAATGTAATAATACCACATCAATATAATAGTTTTGAAATATGATAACGTGAATATTCAACTGGTGTGCTTTTGTGTCGCTATCGCTAGTAATTGAATTGTACTATTGCCATATGAATTATACTATTGCCATTTTTCTTCATTAATTAAATCTAGTAATTGTCCCAAATAATATTGAATTATTGTACAGATTACCAAAGACGCTGAGTAATGTAAAATAGTTAATCTTAACAATTAATTTTATTATTGTCAACGAAATACTACCCCATAATCACTTAATTAATATTATAAATGATCATATTCATCCGCCATTTTAAACACTCATCGGTACTTTGTTTATAGCAACTTTGGGTGTCCAGGGTGTCCAAAGTAGTTTTTCAAATATCGATATTTTCAGATCAATTTTTCGCAATTTCTTTCAAATGGAATACCCTGTATTTTATGATGGATCTTAATGGATAATTTAATTCTCATTCTTTTGATACCAATAAGTGTACCTTTATCTCTGGTAGTTTTGAATATAAAATCGATATATACTTATAGGGCCCTTTTTTGCACCTTCCGGCAAATTTAACAACTGTTTCCACACTTCCAACTGTTTCCAACAACACTTAGTTGACGAAAAATGAGAAATAGACCCTTTTAGAGTTTTCTGCTCTACAAAGGTAAAAGTTCAATCTTTTTTTTGTGTATTTTCAAAATTGCTTTACCCTAAATAAAAGGTAGTCTGTATGTTTACTTTCTTAGAAATGTTATTAGAAATGCATTATAACTAATAATTGTTAATTTAAAACAAAATATCAGTATAACATTTTCTGAAAATTGTTCACTCCGTGAACTTGAGGCACATACTCAGCTCTTCTGGGCATGCTTGTAATTAAGTTATCCAAAGCATCTTGTACATTTACCAGAAAACTGGTAAAATTATCAGCAGATGGCTGATTTCGATGGGGTATTACAGCATATCTCAGTCATGCTCAATTGAATTTAAATCGGGAGAAACATCTGGTAGACTGAGGTTATTAATATCTTTATCTTCTAGCCTACGAATGACATTTTGTGTTCGATGGGGAGCATACATTTTACCATTCATTGTCGGCTCACAAATGTACAATGGTGTACGACGCCCAAGAGCTATTCCAGCCCAAACCATTATGGTTCCACCACGAAAATGGTGCACTTGTTGAACACTTCCCAAATAGCGAGGTGTAACAAATTGTTTTAAAAACACTAAGGTCACTAAGAAATAAATATCTACAGCACCGGCATAAACAACTTGTTTACAATAACAACAACAACAACGTGTTTGGGTGTGGTTCAGTACAGACGCAACCGGATCGTTAAACCATGCCTACTTGGACCAAATAGAGTTACTGCGCCAGTTTATTGCCTATATACATTTTAGAAAAATGCAATCTGCCAAAGATACGATGACGTGAGTTTCCACGAACATCAAAGCACTTATTCTTCGCTCGACGCACGTTCACCATCCAAGTTGGCATCATCCAGAGACGATTAGAATTAATTTTAACCTAAGAAACTACCCTATTTATACCTAAATTATTTTTATTATTTATTTATTTATTAACTTCTAACAAGTAACGCTATAGAGCGGACTATACGGGATAGGTACTTTGTCACTATAATACTATTTTTTACTTTTTCTAATTTCTATACTCTCAAATGCATCTAACTGCCTACTATTGGTTACATTTCTAACTAATCTCTAGCTACAACTATCTATTTTATGATTGTTCTCAAAAACATGTTGGGCAACACTAGACTTGTCTGTTTTTCCATATTTTAAATGAGCCATAGGCTCTTTATACTTTGTATTAATTGATCGTCTCTCGTTTGCCCAACATATTTTTGATTACAATCATTACAACTAATTTCGTTAATCCCCGACCCTTCATTTATATCAATCTTTTGGAATGCCTGAAAGTTGTTGTAATTTATTATCCGATGAATGAATGACATATGAATGAACGTGTCTTGCATATCTCGTATAGCTACTCAAATAATCAACTTTATCGTTCTGTGTTTACGACGTTTCGATATTACTTAGGTATATTACTACCATCATTCAAGACACGCTAGACATTTGGGAATAAATGCTTTCCTTTGTCCTATACATACCATAATTCCGGATGAAAATTAAAACTGCGTGAAAAATGTTTTGCATATATGTATTCTTTTGTATTATACCTAAATCTTCGTGGACTGTCAGCGAAAGCTCTATTTTAGCAAGTAATCAGTTTGAATTATAAAGACTCCAATGGAATGTTATTAAACAGGATTTTAATTTTGAGGAAAATGAATAAGTGGAAATAATTGAATTTTCTCAGGCTTTGAATTGGAAAAGGGAAAATAATTGAATATCCTACCCTTGATCTCTTCGAAGGAAAGTGCAGACAGCTCATTCTCAATCTAGTAAATAACACAAAATAAATATCGAAATCTAATTATTGTATATTTATATGATCAGTAACCATGCAAAAGGTGGCCTACTCGTAATTTTAGTGCTACCTTTGTTTATATAATATAATAAAATCGCCGTTTAATGATAACGCGCATATTGGAAGTGATAGTGGATTTCTGCCTAATGGACAATTGATATTTCAATCCAAGAAGACCATAGACTACCACGAGGATATGAATTCCGAAGTATTGGAGAAATGGTTTGCTGGCGTACTTAACATTTGGAATCAGGAAGTCTCGTGGTTATGGATAATGCCTTATCATTGCCGAAAATGTGAAGAAACACCCCAGCAATCGTGGAAAAAGAGAAGAATTCAAGAATGGTTACCAGAAAAGGGCATTCCTTGCCAAGAAAATTACTTAAAGGCGGAATTATTGCAAGCTAAGTACATGTTCATAAATATAAGAAACTGGCAGTGGATGAAGTGGTATTGACGCATGGAGTCAGATTGTTGAGATTACCTCCTCTGCGATCTCCTCAATGCGACCTCTATCACTGCGAATTGAACCCCATTGAATTGATCTGGGCGCAAGTAAAAGGGGAAGTGGCGAGAGTGAATCGAACTTTTAAATTAGCTGACGTAGAGAGCCATCTTTGAGGAGCAATGGAAAATGCCACAGTAGAAAATTAGCAGAAGTATATTAGTGCCATAGAACCATAGAAGTGCCATGGAACACATTGTGAATAATATTGGCAATAGTGATAGCGACAGTGAAGATGAAGTGGAAAGCGACTTTAAATAGTGATTATAATATTATTAAATAGTGATATAGAAAATAGTGGTATTAATTACATGTTTTTAAGGTAAGTATTAAGGTATTAAAGTGTAAGGTATTAATGTATTTTTATTTTTGGTAGAGAATTTTTTGCTTTGGAATTTTGGAATATAGGTATATTTATTTTATTGTTTTTATTTTTTACTTTATTTTGGAACATATATTTATTTTATTTTTCCGTTTTCACGTTTATTTTTCACGGCTACTTAGCTGTTTTGTACATATTTATTTTTGTTTCTTGTGGGAAAAATGGCTACTGGCGATCCACTCACTAAAAAATGGTAACGCGCTGAAAGTAATAATACTTCATGAGTGGTGTGGAGACTTGCATTCAATATCAGCTGAGGTGTTTAAATTATGTATAAAAAAATCTTCTACTTTCGACCCCCTGAAAAAAATACCTGCGCCAATGAGTAAACCTTTGTAGATCAGAGTTGTCGGTCAGTGCACTTTCTATATTTATTATTTAGTGTAGTTCTTCAATAAGGAAACCTTCTAGTGATTTGACTTTACAGCCTAACGAAACACAGTTCCGGGTTTGAGTTTGGAGCTTTCCATCTCCTAGAGAGGTTGCACATCAATGCTATTGACGCCCACCTCGCCGCCAAAGTACACAAGTTATAGTATGAAACCAACCATGCCTTTAAAAATGTCAGTTGCAAGAAACCGAAACAATTCGACCGTAAAATGGTAATCGGGTTCCAAAAACCCAGAAAAAAATTCCAGACGGATTGGAGCGTCTAAGTTTTTGATCGTTACCTTAAATCCGCCATCTTTAAATCACCAGCAGTAGACCCTTGTCGCTCCCTATAACATTTGTTCAAGCACCACTAAACTATCCCTAACCTTTGAAGAGTTATAACTCTTTAAAATTGTTATAGCCGCCATCTTGTTTTCCGCCATTTTTAAATTTTTCCCCTTTGAACCCATTCAGTTGCTATCCATATCATGGGGGTGCATAAAAAAACATAGTCCACCATCTTTGGGAGTCCGCCATATTGGATTTAGAGTGACGCCATTTTATTTTCATATTCTTCTCAGCAAACCCTTTCATTTGATATCATGGAAGTGCATAAAAAATTAATAGTCCGCCATCTTGGGCGGTCATATTGGATTTAGAATGACGTTACTTAGCTAACCATGCATTGTCATCCAAACTAAAAGTGTATGCAAAATTTCAGCTCAATCGGTTGAGGATAACTGCTTTAAAATTCAGTTGAATGATTTGACCCGAACAAACATACATACAGTTTGTAACAGACATATATGAGAATGAAAAAATGCCGCATCGTCATAGGGAAACCCGATGTCTTTGATAAGCGGCGCGAGCCGACTTTGATCTCGTCAAAGCGTAGCCGCATCCTTTGACGATGCGGCATTTTTTCTTTCTCATATATGTCTGTTACAGACAATACATATCTACATACTACATACATACAAATATTACAAGTTAAACAAAAGCTTGTAAAAACGACACACTTTGACTTTGTTAACAATGAAGTTAAAACGACTGGCAGGGCAAACGGCCGCCGTCTAAAATTCACAACACTCACACCAACCGTTAAAACATTTAATAATAAAAATGGTATTATCGTTTTATTTCTAAAAAAAGGCATATAATCTTATATACTAATTCATGTTTTAGATATATTAAAAATAATAAAATATATGTTTATTTGGAATTGGTAATGATTGCCATGAAAAATCCAAATTGATCACGTGTAACGGTTGATTCGATGCCTCGATTATACCTACTTATTTATCCCTCAGCTGCATTGAACATTCAATGCAGTTTTAAAATGATTATGTATTGTATACCTATATACCAGCTGACACGACTGGTATTACCATTATTCACAATACGCACATATTATATTCGGGTATACCTACCTACTTCGTACTGTTTTTAATTTGTAGAACTAAATGTATTAATATTCAAAACACGTTTCCAAATATACATCTAATTAAAAATGTATATACAATAAAATATAAATCATCTTCATAGAAGTTATTTATATTCATAACCATGCTCATAACCGGATATTAAAATACGTACGTGATAGGAAAACACCTTCATTTTCAAAATTATTCGAATACACATTTCGAATAATACAGAAGACTATAATAAAAATAACAAAACTTGAAATTGGATCAGAGAATTAGGAATGTCCCATTGTATTTTATCAGATTGAAGCTATCCTCCTTTACTTTAAGTCGCTATATACTCCTTCTCTGTTCACCGACATGGCATGTCAGGGTCTTGGGAAAACGGCATATGACGAGTGGAACATCTCGAGGGCATATTTACTCCCTTATTCAGTCAATTCGATACCAGTCTGGTTATTACTTTTTCTCTTTATCCCTTCGATATGGCATATAATCCATATCGTATAGAGAAATGTAGAAGGAAATGCTTATTGCTTCGCTTTATTGACCTCTACTTCCTAATTTAAGGATACGGGGCTGGTCAGAACGATTCACAACAGTTCACTGATTGCTGAATGGTTTGACCGAGCTCACGAAATTATTATAGGTAGGTATTCATATTAGAAAAATAACAATTCAAGCAACAATAATTTCAAGCAATACCTACTTTCACTATTAACATGATATATCATCGGATATGTACTTACAGTTACATCTCTTAAATATAACGATCGTGCGTCAACGAAGTAGCGTTTTGTTTTTTTCTTCTATTTCGTGGCTGAATTAATATGTAAAAAGTTTTTTTTATTTCTTATAAATATATCCGAGATGTTTTTTTTCAGCTGTGCAAATACAGAAGAAAAGTAATAGGTATCTTAGGTATCTATAAAACTGATTATAACAGTATTAAAAAAACACATTTTCTTATTTCTTAGATATTTCTTTTTATTATACTTAATAGTATCTTGGGATAGTACGACTAAAACGATTGTTTAGAATAACTTGAAACTAGGTATATATAATATTACTATTAGCACTATTAGCCCTATGCCACTCTTTACATCGACGTCTATGCGTATACGTCGAAGCACAGTAAACAGTTAAGTTTAAACAGTGTTATTTAGAATTACGAAGTTTAATTTTTTTAGAAAGTGTTTCATCGCGATGAAACAGACGAGGTGCAAAAGTTCAAAAGCTATTAAATGTGCATGTCAATTCATATTTTAATTTCATAATTCATGGCGAACTTTCTTTGTTTTTTGTCCTTAACGATAAAATATTTATTTAATAATGATGATGTTGTAATATACTTCTTTATTTCACGTAATTTATTTATTAATAATTTGTGCCCCCTGGGAATTCAGAAAGTCGGCACCGCTGCTTTAATCAATATTGCCTCTTACAACCCATAAGAAACCATTGCACTTGTTTTTTTTAAATTACATCCCCTAAATTGTTACAGTGCAATTAAATCCCTTTGTTTGTGAATACATATTGTGATATGCCATTTATATTAAATAAGAAGTATAATAATACATATAGTGCATCTCGCATATATGAGAAATTAAAACGCATCACACGCGCCGACTCGCTACTCAAAACAAAACCACTAGAGCATTTTTCTAAAATATACATGGCGGAGCCACAAAGCTGTGCGAAGTACGTATAGTGAGTTGCCTGCCAGGGAGGTGAGGGCGGTTCGAAATTGGAAAAATTGGGTAAAAGTGAGTTAAATTAAAACTAATACCAAAATTGTATAATTTATTGCCACTGATACAAAGCAAAAAAAAATCACTATTAAGTACAAATAATACACTGGCTAGTTTATTTGTCCCGTATTTTTTACTAATTTCATTTTATAACTTATTGTTAATTAAAACTCATCGTCTTGATCGTCCAAATACGCAACACCATAAATATGTCAGTTACTACCATCACGGTCCTGTACGGATCACGGTAGGACCTAGGTCCTACTTATCACATGGTCCTGTATTAACAGTAAATGAAACACTATCAAATGCAGAGTCAAAAATATGCTCATCTTCTATAATTTTTATTAATATCTATTAGTTTGACACAAGTATTGCGCCGCACTTCCACAAATTTTCTTGGCAATGCTTTTACATCAGCCAGTTTGAAAGTAAGATTATGACTAGCCAGCCACCAACCGATTGACCCCATACATTTTCAATAGGGTTCAATTCAGGACTATAAAGAGCCAATATTTCATATCCATGTTGTCTTAGTAGTTTGTCCATATAGTAATCCGGATGTTTTGTTTTATTTTCTTTCACCATTTTTTGACATAGGTATGAATCAATTGTACACCACTTTCGGTTTCGCCGGAACTTTTGATTTTCAGATAGAATACCTTACATATTATTACATATTTGTATTTAGAATATATTTGAGAGAATTTAACATGTTGGGATTTTTATAAATTTCTGACTGTTGATCTGTCTTCTCTTCTGTATCTGTCTGTTTTGTCTGATTTCTGAGTTGTTTTTTTTACTTAAGCAAATAGGAATTTAGACTATAACTATGACTAGACTATGAAATAAAAAAAACTGACCCTGTCGTTTCAGTTTCTACGGAAAACAATAATTATGCTTGATATTAATTATTTTATTATTAAACATTTTGTAGTCGTTTTATTGCAAGTAATTTAGTGTTTTTAATATTTCTTTAATATTCAAAAATATATTTATATATCGGGTGTTTTATTTGAAAGTCAAATAGTTGGGGTAATTTCATATGTCATAAAATCCAGTTTTCTGAATGGCTTTGGAGCTCTAATATCATTTCGATGTCCAAAATAAAAAAGTTGTACGGATGAGTCACCTTGTGGGACCCGGTATATTATTTCTTGCTATTCGGGATGTTTGATGAGATCATTTTAAGCAGTCTCATCAACAAATAGCTAGTTCTATAAATGTGCACATGTTCTATTCTGAAATTATATGCCCGCAGCGTGCATTATAGTACCAATCCTATAGATATCCACTCAATAAATAGAAATTATAATTTTCAAAGACCCAACTCTATTCCCTA
This sequence comes from Tetropium fuscum, assembly GCA_964058915.1. NCBI lineage: Eukaryota > Metazoa > Arthropoda > Insecta > Coleoptera > Cerambycidae > Tetropium > Tetropium fuscum. The sequence goes on from CAXKVY010000151.1 coordinate 82,343, forward strand.
TGATCTATACGCCGATGATTGAACTAGCATTGATGGTTAAAGTAATCCATGACAGATTTGAACTTGAACCCTTTCTTTTCTCGGCGATTGTCCCAAACGCAAACGCACCTGGCTCTCTTTTAACAAAGCTGTGTCATTGAACTTGACGTTATCTCGCTTGCATGGTGGCAGTGGGACATTTAGTCGGGGGAGCTTAATATAAATTGGATATTGATTTTCGTCTGGATTCTGGATCGGGACCGGACAGAAGTCAGGGAGACTGTCAGATGTTTAATTCCTAGAATAAACGACAAAGTTCAAGCGTTGATTGAAGGAATAGGGTCCTGCAATGGTTTGAAACAAGCACTACGTCGAAGTTGTTGAAGCTAGTAAATATGAACATATACATAGATTATTGATCATTATCTATGGAAGAGAGTGTAAGGAGTAAGGAGTGCGTCATATATTGATATTTTTCTCCCATTTTATTATTCAGTAATATTTCATTTCCCAGATAGATATTGCTGTTTAATGTGATTTGGAGATGATCCTCCTTTCGAGGATGCTGATGACGAAAAGCATACTTTGGTCTATTTTAATCCTATGTACTCCTCGAACGGACAAAAACTACCCATATGCTCATCTCCTTTTATTTACGCTTGACAATTTCAATCAAGACCATCCATTTTCTAAGAATATTGGTAATTTTGCAAGGAATAATTATTGTTATTGAAATGCCGTATTCTATTTAGTTAATGATGTCACTCACTAGTATGTATTGCAAAGTATAATTTACGCTCGAAACAAATCACCCTTAATCTAAAAAAATATTTGCTACCCCTCCGCTCCCACCCCTGTAAATGAAGGGGACATCATTAAAAAAATAATTAAATTTTATTTGCTTGCATTTTTTAAAAGTACAATTAAACTTATGACCACCCCGCTTCGCGTCCATTTTTTTTTACAATTTTTGCATCGTTTGAGGAATTATCTTTACACGAGCGCAACGCACTTATCCAGTTTCAACCCTCTGAAAATCACCCTCACCATCATATTATTTAATCAAGACGATTTTTTTTACAAATCGGTGGGCAAATTCTATGTGGATTCAAATTTTCAGAATTTCAACCACAATTACCTACCTCGATTTTTATCCCCTAAACACCACCCTATTAATTAAAGGAAAAATACCCCCAATATTTTTTCATTAAGTAGGTACTTCTTTTGAAATCTATATGTATACAAAACTTGAGAATTTTATTCCATTATTTTAATTTTCACCCTCAGAAAACTACCCGAATTTATTATTTCAGTTCAGTTTCCAGAGTTTCATAGTTTTGACCGGAAATTGTTGATCCTGACAAAATGTGTTACGGACGGACGGACATTTTGAAAGTTGTTTAAAATTTGATGAAGAACAAAATGGTACCAATATTTTTGCTATCTCACGAAAATTGGCAGCATTAATAATTCATATACCTTCGCAGCAAAAAGTATTGTTACGTGTTTCTACCCTGTGCACACACCCGGCAACGTACTACTACTTTATTAACTTTCTATTAAATAATGATTAAACGATTGGCATGTACAACTAAACACTGTTTATAACTTTAGATATCTTACCGATGTTTACTATTCACGAGTTGGGCATCAACTGACTTTCCGCCTCTGGTACGGTTTACATAATGGTAAGAGTGGGTTCTCGATATTTCCGCACTGTTCTAGCACGCCTAGATGTATACAGAAGCGTTCTTCCAGTGACGTGTAGAGCACATTCCACACACGGTTACGTATCGGCCATAATATTGCGTAACAGTATCATAAAATATTTAAAATGCATATCAAACTGGTATGGGAATTAGTTACATTTTATTTATGCAAATTGTATAAAACCGTGATAATGATTGCAATATAATTATAATAAACTATATCCGCGCCATCCAACGGTATGTAGATTAAAATAAATTCATATACTTAGGTATCTAACTAACTCGTAACCTGCTGAACTTGTTGATAATTAATAACCTCATAATTTCCTTCTCATGACGTTCAGCAGTTTTTGTCTTTTACTTGATAGCTATAGGTATGGCTTTTTACATATATTTGTAACCATCCTCTGTCAGCTTTCCGGAAGTTGTGCATTAAAATATTTAACGGTGCATTAGGATCTAATTAACTCGGTTTAATTGCATGTTAAAGAGTTATCAATTATCGTCATTAACGAGTTATCGACTTGTTATACCTATATAGCCAGCCAAGTGTAACTGTCTAGTTTTTTTAAAATATAAAACATATGACATCGATAAAGATCATTAATTTGACCAATTAAGGTAGTAAATTATATTATTGTAGGTACGTGATTCTTTAAAAAGTACTGAAATATACTTAATTGGATATGTAATGAAAGAACATACGCCCCAACTACTATCTATACTTATATACCTATTATGTGTATATAATAGGTTAGATACACAAAATACCGTAAACCGGGGTAACTTCGACAGGTTTTACATATTTAGCCTCGGCTAACAAAATGTGGCAACTAGAAGCCGTTGGCTATTGTGCCATTGCAACACTTGATGCCTTGGCTTACGACCACGAAAAAAATCAGTTTTGCCCTCACCCTCTTCTCCCTTTTTTGGCCTCTTTTTGATGTCGAAGTTACCCCGTACATAATTTCGACTACCTATATATTTTAGCGAATTGTCGAACTAGGAAAGCTTCTGGGTAGTTCGACACCAAAAACAGTAAATTCAGGTTATTTAATTAATTTTACATAGCTTTATCATATTTTAAAGGTCAGAATTATCAACTAAGAGTACCATAAAGGCCATATGTTATAAAACGATTGAATTAAAATTCAAGGCACATTTGATTTAAAAAACAAATCACAGTCTCAGAACAACGTAAACAAAGTAAACAAACAAACAGACAAACATAAACAAAAGAACACAAACAAACAAATATAATAATACTAATAGTTAGACTTTAGCAATCATCCTCGCAAACAGGACATTCATAATTCGCTCGGTTAATAATGGTTCAAATTATTACAGTGTTTAAAAATCCACAAATTACAATGTCCACAAATTTTTGTAACTCCTCCCCTCCCCCACATTCTTTACATATGTGCGCGGTATCTTACTACTTATTCTATTTGTTAACCAAAATTAATCTGAAAAGAAAAAGAAACCTAATCAACTGAAAAAAATTATATAAAATTTAAAAAAAAAGAAAAAAACAAGCAAAATTATCACAAAACTATAGTGTGTTAAAACTGAAGCAATACTTTCACTCTTAAAAGGATATACCTACCTACGATAGCAAATAGGCCAGGCCTACTTACGATATTATTGAGGTTCCGTTTCAGGCTAATATAATGTCAGGCTAAATATAATAATTTAAGCAATTCTCATTTTATAACATTTTCGGTAAAAAATAAATTTCGAATTTTTGGAATGCTTTTATTATAATAATATGTCAGTCTGATGGGTCTGTTATTCTCAACAAAATTTCGAAGAGACTTTAGTTAATTTTCCTTTAAAAAAATGATATGTATACCTATTATTGTCCAGCAGTATATGGATTTAGAACTATAAATAGGGCACTTTAAAGGCTCTTTTTACATAACGTTTTTACCCTATATAACTTTTATAGTGTAAATACTTATATAGGTATAAATATATAATTTATACGTTATAAACTCACTTACTTGGACTTGCATCTTGAATTGGTTTTATTTATTTTTATTTACACATTTTGTTTGGGAGATATATGCTTCTGAAGATAATCCGAATGCTCCCAGTCATTAAATCCCTTCGCTAAACTTATTCTTTCCTATTGAAAATTATTTACAAGGTACCTATACAGTAAACTTTTGTTGTTGTTTCGGAGTAGTATATCCATGGACGGCGCACATTATTATCATTAGTAAGGGTGGTATAAAAAATATGTTTACCAGCATATCGGCGAACTTGTTTTTAGTATTAAATTCTCGGTAAGAACTTGAAAGGTTTAAATATTCGACTTTTGTTGGGCGCATTTTCTTTTACAATAAAGTTCGTGTTTTTTTTCAGTTAGCTCCCAATTTGAAGGATCATTCTCAAAATAGAAATAATTTTTTCTAATACAAGAACGTTAGTAGCATTTTGATTGTTTTTGTTTAGATTTTCATTTTACGAAATGGTTACCTGATTCTGATGCAGAAGGTCAACATTTGTTGCATTTTCTTCTTTACGCATTGAGGTTGATGATCCCGGTTCACCATGACTCAGCTCATTTTACAAGTCTTTGTGTCCTGATTCTTCCCCTTTTGAATGAAAGCTTCTAACTTGGGGATTTTAGATAATAACCATACTTTTTCAGTTTCGAAGCAAGCAAGCAAGCGAAGGAAAAATCACTTGCTTCCTTTTAAAGGAGCCACTTTCATAAACTCGCTTAGATATACTTCACAAAATAAAATTCTAATATTGTCGTAAAATAGCCGTCAACCGCACGACACGGTCTGGCTAATAGAAGGCGAAGTAGTAGACACATTATATATGATGAAAATATTACGGGGTGCAGTAAAAATTTTATTTTTGTAAATCAACGCCTTTAGTAAAAACATTTTATAGCGTAAATTTGAATTTGCCTTTTTTGCGCTTTAAGTTCTATTTGTTTGGATGGGCGTTTGGGACACGGGGCATTTGTCCCCGTGTAAATCAGGGGATGAGTGTATGTAAATAAGTTCATAGGTAAAAATTATTTCTTATATCTGTATTTTGTAAGAGAGTATTTTGTATGCCAAGCGCCTTGGATTTCGCAGGACAACCTGGACTCAGGGTATAAACTTCTGACGGGCGCGGCGACGGCGCGGCGTCCGTCCGTATAGGACGAGCAATGTCCTGCATTTGAGCCGATCGGCCAGCAACTGGCAGCTGGCCGTCGAATTTTTAAAGACCCAATAATTTTGATAGTTATCAAATATTAATAAAACAATTTCCAATTGATTAATCGAGAATTAAAGTCGTTTCTAGAGATGGGACCGAAGCCGAATAATTATTTGGTATTCGCCCTACCCTATTCGACTATATTTTGACTATTCGTTATTAGGTCTAATATTCGGTTGAAAATCCGAATATTCGGTCAGAAAATGATATTTTTTTATTTGTTATATTTGTTTATCCTTACAACGAATAACTCAAAAACAAGTGTTTCTAATTTAATAACCAACAATAATGGGGTATTTTCGCTCGATCGAAACAAAAATGGGCAATTGCATATTCAACAAGTACATTTTTTTCCATAATTTTTGACATAAGAAATAATGCGCAATATTCAGAAATACGTGTGTAATTGCAACTTGAATTTCTATGACGTCATTAAGCGAAAATAGACAAATCACTAGATATATATGTTATATATGTATATATAAATACTAATACCAACAGCAATGGCCGACAGGAAGCAGTGAGGCGTCGCTGCTGTCAATTTATAGACAGAATACCCTAAAAATCACTACATTTGCCGCACTATTTATACTTGCGCTTAGTGACGTCACATGATTTTATTAATTTATTTTACAGCTTGTTTTAGAACTAAACAAAAAAATCAAAAATACGGGTGTCTTCTTTTTACATTTACTTTATGCTCTCATTGTTAAAAAAAACTGCGAAAATACCCCATTACACAATATTTCAAAAAGAAACAAATAACTTTTGGGAAACCACTATTCGTCCCATCTCTAGTCTTTTCTGTGGTTTTATCGAAATTTTGCTTCTTTCTTTTATTCTAAATTTGATTTTACTGAAAATAACTTAATATATTGTCTTTAAGAAATATATTTACGTACATATCTGTCATGAAAATTGTTATATGTCGATTGATCATTGATGTAAATTCTGACACTATGTATGTATGAAGAGTTTTGTGTGCTTTTAAAAGAATTCTATTGAATTGGCTTGAACAGCTGATAGTTCTGTGATCAATTAAATGATGAAATCGAATTTTCTTCGCAAATACCGATTATGCGAAATAATAATTCCGAAAATAATTTAGTTCATAACTTCCGTCTCTGGCTCAAATGCTGATGAAGGAAAAGTATTTTCATTATATATATGCACTGCATCCTGGACGGACGCTCGAAACAGACAGATAAAAGCAAACTTTTCGCGCTACGCGCCTTATTTGTCAAAATATAATATCGTTAAATTAAATAATTAATCGCCACAAAAATCTGTATGAAATGAAATTACAATAGACAAGTCATAATAATAATAATTATAAAATATCAATCACTAATAAACTGTGTCTAAATTATAGGATGAATGCAAAAGCATAAGTGTAAATAGTGGTTTCAAGAGTTAAGCTAGGAAGCAAATTGAAAAAGTAGAGGCAACGCGTCGCATAGAAAGGGAAGTTACACGACAGAAATTGAATTCGACTGTATGATAGTATTCAGAATTCAAAATTATATTATTTAAATGGAAATTAAAGTGTAATAGTTTTAAGTGAAATTAAATAAATTAAATATTATGAATTAATTAAAAAGAAGTAGGTAACCAGGAAGTTGCATTTGTTTTTTATCACGGTACATCGGTAGAAACTACAAACAATATGAAGAGTCTAGCTACGGCGTTCAAGAAAGCAACAGCCACGCCCCTTAATTTCATGAAAATTTGTTATAAAATAATTGTAAATTTAAAGTAATAATTGTTAATTTGTGCAAGTCAGCAATAATACCAGTGTAAATGGTCTAGAAGCAAAAAAAACTGCATGAATAAGTGTTTTCGTCGTATAAGGCTTGGTAGCGTCCCAGCCCAGTAGAAGAAATTTGCAATCAATATCAAACAAGAAATGGAACAATTTTTCACAGTAATTCAAGTGATAAATGATTAATAACTACAGCAGCAGTAAGTAATAAATTTGATAAATCCCAAGGTGAGATCCCAGCGAAAGCAGTCAGCATGCAATCAACTTCTTCTTTCTTGTTTTGAAAATTTCACAGGACATAATTTAAAAACTGATAAGTACCTATTTAAGTATTTCTCCATCATATTATTAGAACATAAAATATTATTATTTCAAAAGCTTTTCATATTCATTACTTAACAATTAGTAACCAACGTACGGCTTCTCATAAATTCAAATTTCACAATATATATATATATATATATATATATATATATATATATATATATATATATATATATATATATATATATATATATATATATATATATATATATATATATATATACACTCCCCGGCACAAAATTCCGTCACCCTAAAATTTTGCCCAATTTTGATGTTTTATAACTTTTTTATTTTTCATCTGATTTTCATAAATTTTTTACCAGTCTGTAGATCAGTTCATTGTGTGTCTTTTTAATTATTGTAATAAGTCATATTTTTCGTCCAGGCAATATTATACAGGGGTAAATCAAAGTGTTGTTTTTTGTCGTAAACTCAAAACACCCTGTGGAAAAATTGAGGCGAATAATTTTGTTTACAAACTGTTTGCTGCCATCTTAGACGTATTGTAAACATTTTGTTTTTTGATTCATCCCATTATCTCATTTCTTCTGCGAGCAGCAAAATTTTAAATGAAACGCTGTTAATTTTATCATTTTTAATTAAAAAACATCGACGTTGGCTAAATACGCGGTTATTGTGACAGAATATTTGACAGTACAGTTAATTTAGTGTGTTGTCATCATGGTAACTACAGCAGACGTAGGTAGAATTGTTGCCTTAATAGAGGATGGCCGCAATAAGAGTTATGTCTCCCGTACTCTGGGAATTGCGCGGTCTACAGTTTGTGATGTTTGGAATAGGTATCTACAGACGGGAAACTTTATTAGGCGCAAGGCTCTGGCAGAAGGAGAATGACCACTCAAGCTGATGATCACTTTGTCATTATGAGTTCTTTAAGAGATCGAAGAGCTACTGCTGTGTATCTAAAAAATGACTTGCAAATGGTACGTCGAGTAAGTGTAAGTGAAAGAACGATACGTAGAAGATTGTTAGAAGCAGGATTGCATTCACGAAGGCCAGCAGTATGTCCAAAATTGCTTCCTCGGCATCGACAACACCGACTGAGATTTGCAAGAGCGCATGCTGACTGGACTGTAGAACAGTGGGGAAACGTACTATTCACAGATGAATCCAGGGTTTGTTTAAGGTCGCCGGATGGTCGTGAACGGGTATACAGACGTAGAAATTAAAGATATGCAGACTGCACCATATCTGAGCGACTGCAATATTACGGTGGTTCAGTTATGGTTTGGGCGGGTATTTCTACCGATGCACGTACTGACCTTGTATTTGTTGAAAATGGAGCACTAACCGCCCACCGTTACATTGAGGAAATCCTCCAAGAAATTGTTGTTCCATTTGCTCCTTTCATTGGGAACCAATTTACATTAATGCATGATAATGCTAGACCTCACGTTGCACGGGTAGTGAGCGAATATCTGGATGAGGTTGGACTTCCAAGATTGGACTGGCCCGCATGTAGCCCGGATCTCAACCCAATCGAACATCTTTGGGATGTTCTTAAAAGAGCACTCGTCGCCGTCCTGTGCAACCACTAACCTTGCAAGACTTACGGCTGGCGCTGACAGAAGAATATCAGGCTATTCCTCAAGACAGAATAAGTAATCTTATTAATTCGATGCCACGAAGAATGCAAGCTGTCATTGCTGCGAGAGGAGGACATACACGTTATTAAAATTTGTCTTTGTTAATTAATTTTGTGATATACCTAGTGGATGTTTTTGTTAATAAAAATAAGCTTGAAATCAGCTTTTCATTTAAAATTTTGCTGCTCGCAGAAGAAATGAGATAATGGGATGAATCAAAAAACAAAATGTTTACAATACGTCTAAGATGGCAGCAAACAGTTTGTAAACAAAATTATTCGCCTCAATTTTTCCACAGGGTGTTTTGAGTTTACGACAAAAAACAACACTTTGATTTACCCCTGTATAATATTGCCTGGACGAAAAATATGACTTATTACAATAATTAAAAAGACACACAATGAACTGATCTACAGACTGGTAAAAAATTTATGAAAATCAGATGAAAAATAAAAAAGTTACAAAACATCAAAATTGGGCAAAATTTTAGGGTGACGGAATTTTGTGCCGGGGAGTGTATATATATATATATATATATATATATATATATATATATATATATATATATATATATATATATATATATATATATATATATATATATATATATATATATATATATATATATATATATATATATATATATATATATATATATATATATATATATATATATATATATATATATATATATATATATATATATATATATATATATATATATATATATATATATATATATATATATATATATATATAACTGATATCTAGTTTAATGCCGCCGATCGCCACTTCCTTGGCTATTTTACATAATCTACGTATAGTCCTTCTTGATCAGTTTGTTATTTTTCACCTTAAATGAATTGTTAAATCGGGGAGACAAACAATTTAAATAATTTTGGAAGGCAAGGTCGTAAAGTATGTTGGCAGACTATTAAGAACCTAAATAAGTCATCTTCAAGCGTTTCTAATTTGCCTAGGCCCTAACAATGGTCAGCCGAAATCCCTACCAGCCCGAACAATAAAAAACCCCAGGTAGTAGAAAGCCATCATGACTAGACGATTCAGAATGACATATGGCATTAAAGGCCTCCTTTCTGCCTCTAAAATATGCAACCCGGCTCATATTGCATTCCTCATTCGAAAAATAAGCACTCCTGACTTGAAAAAACAGAATCCATAGAAGTGAGTTTCGTTTGCTGAGGGGCACAATGAATTGGTTTGGGGTGGGTAGCACATACTAATCATTTTCAGAACCCTTGTCATGCTCTCTAAGCATCGATCATTAAAAATGGCCGACTATACAGGCTTCATTTTGTTAACAGCAAAGAGGACCGATGGCTCTTTGCATCTTTTTCTATGGCTACGAGTAGATCCTGTTTCACATAAGCAAAAGCACATTGGACCTTTCTGCGGTAGTTTCGTCTATTCTGCCTCCCTACAGCCGCTATGGCTCTCCCCATAATTCGCAACTTTCTACTTATTGCTTATTCGATATAGGTAGTTAGAAACGTGCGACCAAACACTTTGTCACATTGACAATAACACCCGTATTCCGGCTTTCACGCAGCCTTACATTTTCTAAAATACTCGTAGGTAGGTATATAATATATAGGTATCAGATATACGTACTAAATAATATTTAACAGAATCTCATGTAAAAGACTCAGATGTTGACTGAGATGGCAATTTTTAGACTTCATACAAAATCAGATAGAGATTAAATTATTAAAAATAAATACATAACAACTATCTCCACATATAACAATCAAATAGTTTCGTAAATATTCGAAATTGCAATAGGATCACCAATTAGCCAGATTTAGTAATGGAAGTTGGATAATAATTCTCTAACCTAACATTACTAAATTACAAGTCAATATTTTAGAAGTCAATATGTGGATAACTATATTTATGCTTACCTACCAATTTAGTTCAAAAGATACCTAAATTTTAAATATCAAACACGAAACAATTACAAAAGGAGTGGTACCTAAACAGCCTAATAGATCCTGCTATTAAACTTTCTCGCCCCCTAAATAGGTACCCTAATACCGACTAAAAAATTTCCAAATAGGTATATCCGAAAACAACTCGAACTGTCCTAAGACAACATAACACAGTAGCCAGTAGCACATAATACGACAAAAAAAATTACAACCCTTAAAACCAACTTACATTATATTTTAAAAGAATATAGGTACTCATATAAATACCATATAAAGACCTTAATTAAATCCCAACAGCACTCGCGAAAAAGCACGCTTTAGAAAATAACTTTTAACTTTAAATATATAGGTAAATGTCCTTGACAAAGAACGGAACTTTCAATATTACAAATGTTACAAATAAAAATAAATAAAATTACAAAAATATAATTAATGACCGAACTGATATAGAAAATTAAGAAGTTTCTTTAGCCAAACGAGGGCCTCTTATGACGGCCTCGTTGGACAATTTCACGTCGCGTGCAATAAACATTTATTTTTTGCACTTGTTGCATAAACAACTAATAATAGTGGGATAAAGGCAATATTGCGAAGGGAATACCCCGAGTCGGAAAGCGTAAGTACTATGTTTATAATATAATAGCCTTTATCACACGAATGAAATACATTTTATCTACGATTGCCCAGGATTGAAGAAATCTGGATACAAATACGAAAATTTATATAATTTTGCGTAAAATCGGAGTAAAAGTTTTTACCAAAGTTAAGCTTTTCTGCAAAATCTCGGAAAGTAGGTACATATACCTACATAAAGTTAAATTGCTCTCACTTTTGAATGTTTTTTTCGTAGGATGAAGGGCCCTCGAGTTAGATAGTCAAATACGGCAGAAAGTCTAACATTTTTCTTCATAATTTTTCGAAAGTTAAGCGCGCATATGTCGAAAACTATGTGAGTCGCCAAAAAATGAATAGAAACTATTTTGTTCCACATTTTGTCACCTTTAATTTTGTATAGAACGGCCTTATCGCTAGGACGCATAGTTTCCGAGATATAGGCGAAAACCCGAAAAAAAGTACCTCCACGTGCCACCCTGCACCCCGCTCTAAATGTATCGTAAAATCACAGACGAATTAACGAATTAACTAGTCAAATAAGGCAAAAATACGCGAATAATTCTTTTGTTTCAAAATTTGCGATTTTTGAAGGAGGATATCTCCGAAACTATGCGCGAAAGCGCTATAGGAGTGGTGATCTAGTAGGTATGTTTCCTTCGTAATTAATTAGTCCAAACAAAAAAAAATGTTGGTAACAAAAAATGAATAGTACGACAAAACATAGGTAGTAATTTAAAACTGAGCGAAATCGGACAATAAGTTATCCGATAATTAGGATAATCGAGATATCGGATAGGATATTAGGATAGGATAATCGAGATATCGCGAATCGTAGTTGCGAAAATGGGAAAAATCAAATTGATTTTTCATCGAGGGGGAGTGGAGTTAGAGGCTCAATTTCATATGTCTCAAAAACGCTTATACTTTTGGTATAGGGTACGTTAGATATTTTTGGTTTACCTTTGGATCAACTTTTTGAATATTCAATATTATATAAGATTTCAAGTACCAAATCGTTAAAATTTCAATGCGACCACCCCTCCCCCCATGATACCCTATAGTATACAGCAAATATCATCCAATTTGGTTAAGCCGCTCCAAAGTAATGGATAAATATACATAAGAAAAATACACGATTCGAATTCAAAACCTCCTCCTATTATGAAGTCGATTAAAAACAAAGCTAACACAACGCCGTTTAATTTTATAAGATCGGCAATATTCAGAGAAAAAGAAAAATATTTCCCCTTGAATTTGAGTCCAGTCAGAGCCCCCCATCCGTTCTCCTGCTGCATAGTAAAAACTTTGAGGGCTCCTAGCTCACCTCCTAATAATCCGATTTTGATCTAGTTGGGCCATAATAACGGGTCGAAAAAAAATCTGTAGACTGGTAAAAATCATTTCCCTCATACCGTAAAAAACAGGAAAATGGTTTACCGTAAAAATGGAAAATGGGATTTGAAAAAAAACAGGAACATCGTTTTTTTGCGCGCTAGGCGTTTATTTGCAACAAAAATATTCGCTAATGCCATCGTATAGCAGATGAAGAAACGAAGAAAATACCGTTTGATTTTTTAAGCTTGGTCAATATTTCGAGGAAAAAATCGTTTTCCCCCTCTCCCCCCTGTCCTGCGGCCTCCTGGTTTCTTCATAATAGCTCTTCCACACAAAAAATGAGCCTCCAACTCTCCACTTTCCCTGGATTAAAATACAATTTGATTTTTGTTATTTTCGCAACTACGATTCGCTATATTTCGCTATATATAACTAATTATCCGATTTCGCTCAGCTTTAAATGAGCGTGTGAGTTTTGTCGTACTCTTCATTTTTTATATCAACTTTTTTTTTGTAAAATCAAAAGATATGCAGTAAAAACGATTTTCCCATGCTTTTAATTGATCGTTCTCCCTCCCCCTCTTGACCTTGTTTGCACAAACCATGCCAAACTGAGGGGGGGCCACGACTTCATAGATTGAGCAAAAAAAATTTTTTATATGATGTCTGTTTTCGAAACCCAGATTCCACTCCACTATTAAACATTATTAAAATTAATAAAACATCTATCACAATCAGCTATAAAAACAAACTGAGTACACCGTACACCATTTATAAAACATGCAAATATAATAAAACTAAATTTAAAACTAAAATTTAAGTAAACAATGCAAATTATATTAAAAATTAATATGTTAGCTATAGATTTGTAGTCCTCGATGGTGGTAAATACATATACCTATACCCAGACGTATACTATACGTATACGATAATATGATATGTAATTAAACGATAATCCCGGAAAAATACCTTCAAATATTATCGGGTGCATTTATTAAATATTTAGGCAGGTCTGGTACCTACAAACAAAATTATATCAGATACCTATTCCCTAAAGCAAACTGTATTATCAATTTCAGTTTTAAACCGAAATCAGTGGGATGATTCTCAGAATACGTTTTAATTAAAACTGGGATCTAAGGATTTAAGTATAATTTAATTAAATTACAAATTGTTTCTGCTGGATGCTGGATAGATTGAGTTAAAAATGCTATATTACTATTTAACAACCAAAGGAGGGAGACACGTCAATGTTCGCCAGACATAAAGCCTATACATCATAGGGTGGGTATTTCCGAATTTTATTATGTAGACGCCCAGTTTCGAATTTTCAAAAAATAAGCTGACTGAAATTTGTAAAAAAATGACTTTTTAATGAAATTTCACGTTACGTTGCGGTACTTTTCTTGTTTTATATTTGCATTGTATGTTCCTATACTTTATGTACAGCCTTCTTATGAAAAGTAGAAATTCTATTACACGATTACAATCTCACGCGTATAAATCCACATCTAGCTGCACCACACACAGAGGAGGGTTCTGTTACCATGTTCACGAACTTTTCTACAACTTGAGTATGACACGGAAAGCTAGGAAATTCTAACTTGTTATACCTATCACTTAATAATTTCAAGTTTTGGTCACCTACATCTCGTTACTAGTGAACTTGAAAGTCCTCCTGAAAGTTCAGTCCCCCTTTGCATGACGGTTTTGATTAAATTCCAAGCGATACTGGACTTTAATAATATATTTGTCAACACCCGAATATTGGTCGATGGGTTTTTAGTACTAACATATTATATTAGTCGTAGAACGAGTGTGCTGAATTCAAGACATGGTACGCAACTCTTGAACATACAGAAACAGACGGTGAATTCTTACGTAAGAACACCTCCCAAAACATATTTTCGAGGTCGCGAAAAGATTCGGAATTGCAAAGATCGAAAATTTTCCATTTTTCTGCATTTTTGGGAATTTGCCGCAAAAATCGTTCATTTATGTTTAACACGTCGTATCTCAGTTAAATCTTGTCGTATCTGTCTGCAGTTTTGACAGTGTATCACTGAAACTCTGCTAAATACTAATGCATATTTTGCATACAGATTTTGTCTAAAACCGCTGGAATTTTAATTAATAAAATTATATTAATTAATTAATAATTAATTAATTAATTATTAATTAATTAATTAATTATTAATTAATTAATTAATTAATTAATTAATTAATTAATAATAGATCTGTCCACAAAATTTTGCTTTCAACTGAAAATGATAGATCTATGTATATTATAAACCCCTATACAGTAAAAAAAATAGTAGTTATTTACTTTCTGCGTTATTCGTAATAGCAATTACCCCAACGCAGCAAGGTTAGGAAAATGCTCCCGCGAGCGAGACTAGGCGGATGACATCACATGCCAGCTGTATACGTCAGACTGGATGTTATAGTAGGGTTAGGTGTTAGGTTAGTGACTATTATGAGCTAGGACTACGTTCGGCAAATGTGAATCTCCTTTCTGGAAACCCTCCTCCATATTTTTTGACAACAAACTATATTTGACGTTCTAAATAATAAAGGCACTACTAGATAATACTGTCAATAATATGCAGACTTCGTTCTAACGAGAACGTCACAGAATAAACCTAACGCTGTACACGGTTGATCTATCGCGCCTGCAGACCTAGCAAGTATGTGACGTCGAACCAATGACAACGCGTTTATCCGATTCAAATAAAGCAAGCACTTTCTACGGACGCTGTTGTGGTTCGGATTGACTTTTTTTCAGGCACGGTTTTAATATTGCTATTATTAGGTCAAAAGCTTCATTCCTCACTACTTTTATTGTATATTATTTTTTTTGGACACATCTCGTGCCCGTTATTCAGAATTCGCCCGAACCTGTATCGAGGTACTTTTTTTATTCTAGGAGATAACTCTATATATGCCGAGAATGAAATGTAGAGAAAGAGACAAGGAAGATTTTTTACTAAAATCATTTTTCGATTAAATGCACGGTTTTCCACTAATAGGAAGTTGTACAAACGATTTGTGCCCCGGCTGTTCGGAGAGCGTGCATTGCCATCGCAATCCCGTCGCGAGCCGGAGTGAGACCCTTATTTGAACAAATACAGGTTGTGTTACAATTGAAATATTTACATTTGCAAAATGGTGTTATATTAATAAAATCTGGTTTCGCACTTATTGCGGTCATAATCGGCATTACGCTGCCGTATTCTTTCATGCACCATGCAGCACCCAAATTCCAAAAGATTTGGTATTTTTGATGAAACTAGATATGCAGTTTTGTAAACGGCTCATGGCAAATACGCCATGAGAACATGGAAACAGAACGCATTTTCAGTGGATGGTAAATTCCTAAAAGCGTAAATTGTGTTGTAATATAACAGGTACCTAATTGATACTCATTTGCGTACTTACCTAATATCTGTTTTGCGTTTTGCAGTTTGGATACAAATGTGCTCTTAAATGGTCCATACTGTAGTAAATTCTAGACGACCGCATAATGCTTTAAAATATGTTCTACATGCATTTAATAAATAATCTTGAATAATAGGTATATTCGCGCCATTGATATTAGTTTCTCCAAACGGTTGCAGGTCCTTCAGGATAATTGTTTTCGATATGAACAGTTTAAATACTTTTCATTTTTCTCTTTTAAATGGGAAGCTTACAAAATCACTGCCAGTTCAACAATAAACTGCCAGTTAGTAATCAGATTACTAACGAACCCCTTTGAACATATTATTACAAAAGTTTGAGACGAATACTCCACGAGCAAGTGACACGGAATAAAAAAGTTCCCAGGATGAATCCATATGCCATATTTGTATATCTAAATACGTGCTGCAATACATTGCTAATAAAAATACATCTGTATCTACGGAATGAATTGCAAATCTTGAAATCACATTTTTGTAAACATTAATCGATGCAAAAATGTTCGTGTCTGTCTCCTCATGCTCTTCAAATTCTTAATGATTTGTGCAGTACCCGTTTGTGCAAAGAACGGTTTTCCTATTTTCGGCAAACATACCAGCAATCACTATTGGCAGGTCGTTAGGAATACATGAATGTTCATGCACAAGTTGCAAAGTTCAGAGGTCGTTACCGACATTTCTTAGTGGAATAAAGTTGCGAACCAGTTGCGCTATTTTTGTTCTTTGATTTTTCTTTCCTATTGTTCTGCGGCTCACGCAAGGCGATGTTGTTAAATTTGTGGCGAGAAAAATGTGATACTGGGTCTACGGTTTTGCGGCCTGTTCGAGGTGACATCTTTTCATCAGACGCACATAACATAACGACAAAACTAAGCGTAAACAACTAGATCTGTGAGCCGGGTTATTTAGGCTTCTGACAAATAATGCTGCCAACTTAAATCCAGGCTGTGTGACGTCACTCAATCTCGAGGTCAAATGAGTGTTCAAATTGCATTAATAAATATTTATTTTTTTATTAAACAGATTTATATTCAAAACAATGTTGCACGAGGTGAATATCTATCACTTAGCTTTCAAATATGTGTTTTGTGATTTAAGAATATAGTGAAAAGGCCTATTGCTCCTGTGCCGACCCGACGACAGTATCGTCACATCCGACAGCTACAAGATGTCATGTGAGCCATCTATGAAATGTTTTTTTAGAAAGGTATGCTGTCTTTAACCAAGATCGATTAAATTAGATTACCTAGGTTGCCTCGTAACTTACATCCGACCGCGCGACGTCATCTTTGTATAAATATTGCTAATATAATTTATTATATAGTCCTATCAAAAGTCTCAAAATATAATAATATGATGTTATTAAATAGTATTTACATATAAAAATCACCAAATAACTCGGAAAAACGCTGAGAAACTTGAAAATAAACTGTCAGACGTCTGCCAAAATACAAAGATGACATCACATTTTCCCCTGCCGGATCCCCCCGCTAAAGTTACGGGGCAACCATCTATTTAATCGATCTTGGTCTTTACGTGCAATGGTACTACCAAAAGTAGGGGTAATATGGTAGATATAATTGGATCCAGGATCCTGAACTAAAGATGTGTCAATATAATAATTCAATATAATAATTGTTCTTCGGTGACGCTTCTCCTTTAATGTCTAGAACTACTGTTTTATCTTTGCGTCTATCAACATAGAGTCAGCGTAAGGGTGCACCTTCCTTCAATAAATTAACTTATTTAATTACTGGTTATATAGTATTCATACTAACTACATATCAACAATAAGTAACAAAAATAAAAATATCATAGGTAGGTAGATATTTTCCCTCAATCTTTGTCCGATGTTAGATAACCCCTTCAGTGTCACAAAATTTCCCGTTTTTTTTTAAATTGTTGTTTAATTATTTTTTTATTTGCTTTAAGCCAAAAGTTCTACCTTTTGTTTATCTTCATTGTATCTTCTTTGATGTGGCAAAAACTAAAATTGTTCACTCCATTGAGGTTATCTGAAATGCTTCTAATATCTAAAGCCCTTCCATCGGGTCTGTGGTCTATAATACACAGATTAATAATAATTATTAAGAATATACTTTACCTTTTAATTACGAACGGCTCTAGGAAATTCTAAGATCAACAATAAACAAACATACACACTTCACTTCGTAGTTTGACTGGTACCCGCATTCTCGCATTGCATACAAATGTCAACAGTAATAATTATCGCATGACCAGACCGGGATGCGTAAAGCCATTCTCCAGTACAGCACAACACATTTTCTCACTCAAGTACGTTGAAACACACCGAATTTATCATATGCATGTTTTGTTATATCGTAGACAAACCCCCGCGCGATTCAGACGATATTTGTGTTGACATGCACTAACTGATGACCGCCCCCCGCGTAAATCGAAACATACGCCATATTCGCTGTTAGAAATACTACGCGCTTTAGAAGTCGCTGCACGTTTTGAAAGAAATTACCAATTTAAATCAGGCGACAGCCCTGATTTCCGAAAAAGCTATGGTGAGACATATTATGTAAGAAAATTAAAGTACAACATACTTCTATAGCCAGAAGAACAGCAAGAGGCTTTCCTCTTGGAAAGGAAGACGCATACAGGAAGAAATCAGCATACAAGGACGACCGTCCAAATGGGAAAACAAACACAAAGGCAAAAAGCGGGAACATAACCTAATTAAAAATATTTTGGCAAATGCACCTTGACGTGCCTTAACTTTTGTATATTAAGTTTGTTCCTGTTTCTTTTTTTTTCTATAATAAATAAGCAATATTTTCATATAGGTAAAGCATTTGTTTTTGTATTATTTTTAAAACTCAGTTATTTTTAGTTTTTTACACATATCTAACCTATATAGGCAAAAATTTTGGGTAATTTTTTACTATCACTACGTATCTCCGATTTTCATGAAATTCATACTTATGTATTTTTGGTCGTAAATCATGAATATGGACGATTTTTTGTTATAGTTATCTATAATAGAGTTATATTCATCTGTATGTAGGATATTTCGTACCGCTTTTTCTCAATTACCCCTTCTTTAATGGACATTTCTGTATGACATATTCTGTATGACATAATGGAATTTCTGTACCTATACAAAAACACATTACCCCTTCTTTCCACATAGGATTCTCTACCAAAAAAAGAACGACAAAAAACTCGTTCATATTCGTGATCTGCGACCAAAAATAGATAGGTATGCAAAATTTCATGAAAATCGGAGATATGTACTGATAGTCAAAAATTACCAAATTTTGAAACACATTTTATTAATAAGATATTGGCTAAAATAATTTTTAGCCATAATCTTTTTATATTTAGCCTATTTATATTTAAACGTAAATTTTTATATAAAAAAATTTAAGCAATTTCTAATCTGCATATCGTCGGGTTAGTGCTTTTTTGCTCCCTATGCCATTTTCTCGTTCTGAGATATTTACATTTAAAGATTTAGTATAATTTTACCAATATACCATAAAGGGCATGTAGGTGTAGGGGTAATATTATTACGGAAAATTTTAAATTTGATATTTTTAAAAATTTAATTGTGCTTACCCAATTTGAACAAAAAAAAATGTTATATGAATAGGGAATAAAAAGTAAAACCAACAAAGAAAAGTTTATGCCATATGCTTACATAACATGTTTCATTGTATAATGGTAATTAAAACATTTAACAATAATTTCGTAATTAACATAATATTTTCAAATTTGTTAAAGAATGAAAAACATGGAACCGAAGTTTTAATCATTTTATGAAATCTAATTTCTGATTGGCTAGTGCATATGAAACACTTATAAGAAATTAAAATTAAACAAAAATACATGTGGCACAAAATTATAAGAGTATTATTGAAAAATAAGGCCTGCTATATTTAATATAAATAACTCAAGTGCTTGAGTACGCTTCTCGTGCTCAGTGATATTTCGCTCCCAGTGCATGTTTAATGCTCTTAACCTGAAAAACAGAAATGTGGTAGGTATGGAACAAATAAGCACTAACCCGATAGATATTATGGAATACATAAGCACTGAAATAACCATAAGAAGAATACATAAGCACTGAAAAATAATCATATGACACAGTCACAAGATTACATAAAAATAATGGAGGCCACGCCAAGTAGTAGTTCCAACTCGAAAAACTGGAAAATGTGGTATGGAACAAATAAGCACTAACCCGACAATATGACAAATACATATTATTTCGGGCTGAAGTAGGTACTAAATATTATTTCGCGCTGGGGAATTGTCTAGAATATAGAAGCGTGCGTATGACAAATGCCAGTATGTTTCAACACACATGAGTCAGAATGTGTACTGTGCTGTACTGGACGATGACTTTACGCGACCGGGATTCGAATAAATACCGGTTGACGCTGATGTAGTAAGACTGACATCGTAACAGAGCCGGGATTTATTAAATTACCGGCGCCGGGGAGGGTAGTCGCAGCGTAATAAATATTGAAAACTGAACTTTTTTATATCTTGCTCTCCTCTGCTTCAAGGCTGGGGAATGCCCAACATGATGACACTAACATTTAACTAAGCATTTTTATTTGCATTTTATTCAATTTCATTTACTTCAGACTTAATTACTTTCAGAGTTCATTACCGTTTCTGAAAAGTAGCCTGCAACGATATCCGCTAAACATTCAAACTTATAATTTATAGACCATTGCACTAACACCCTAAACAAGGCCGTACCAAGATACCAGATAACGATAGAAAGTAGGTATTTGCATATTCTTAAGATCTTTTGTTAACAGTTTTACGGCCTCTCTGTCAAAGAAGAGATTAACGCGAGCTGTCTAAGTACTTTCCGAGAATTGGAAGTTTCGGACTTGAGGGATCGGAGCCGCTGCCTAGCCGGTTTTACAGAATAAGAACGAAAAGAAAGCAAACGGAAAGAACGTAAATAAAGCAGCACCAGGGAGGCACAGTGACTCGGCTCGCAAATTATAGGAAACGTTCGGGTAGCATCGAGAGTAGGTCAGTGGCCTCTGTCAGCTGATCGATTGTTGTATTATAATCGTGATACTTGTGCTTCGTGGTGGGTACACGGTACACACCAGATTGGTTTTCATCTTTCATACCGTTTGACGCTCGAGTGCTTGTGACTGACTGACGGAGGCGTTCAATGATTATCGCAGTACAAGAATAAAAATAAAACTAAATTCACCTTCATTTTAAATTGTAATATGTGCTATGATTTGTGTTTGATTAAAATATCATTTTGTTGCCAACTTATGTGTTGGATTGGTGTTAACATAATATAGTTAGTTCCGCTAGGTGCCTTGTGGAATATAGTACCTATTTGTGATAGTCGTAGGCATATAAGTTCGGTATAAACCTAACAAAAAGGAGAGGGTTTAGCGATTTTTAGTGTTTATAAGTGTGTTTTACAAGCCGAAAATTGGTTTGCCCAAAAAAGTGATTACGAAAATTCATGGGCAGGGCATGATGCCCAGTCAGGTTTAGGGATTTTTAATTTACATATAGTTTATAGTTATGCATACAATACACTCATACATACATAATAAATAAATTTATGTAAAGGACTTCACACATTTCTTATGGAAAATAGCTTTCGACGTCCTGATTGAAAGTTGTCATGGACACAATTCAATCCTATGACTAGTTTCTGAGTTCTGGTTTGTCTTTTTTTTAACTAAGATCTAAGGTAATTTTTTCAAACATAATTGTCTATATTTCCATTATTAGTACATTTAAATTAAAACTTTTTTTCTGGGTTGTAGGCTTTACGGCGTCTTTTTAAAATTTGCACCGTACACCTACAGGATCTTACACAAAATAGGGGCAGCAAAGGAATGTCAATTTAGAGAAAATCGCAAATAACTATATAAATTCTATCAATTGTGTAGAATAAAAAACCAACGGCTAGATTTTACTTATTTTTCAATGCGTCTTTATCAAAAGCAAACTAAATAATTCCTGTAATAGTTTTGGATCAAAAATGTTATACCGGGTGTTCCTATTGTGCCGGGCGGATCGCTTATCTTATCGTTGGAATATTTTCTTTAGAACTAGAAATAAATCTACTACTCAAGATACCTACTAGGTACTTCTGTAACATTCGGAATAAAATATTGTAAAGTTATAAAAAGTAATGCAGTAAACAGACATATATTTCAGTTTTCAAATCTGCTGCAAGTAGGCGATTTCATAGTCTTTATGGGAAGAACGGTAAATATTATAATATTTTTTATAAACAATATTGTACAACTATTATGTTTTACTTTCTTCACGATTTTTACTTGTCCTCATACCCTATAGGATGTAGGATGTGAGTATACCCTATAGGGTATTAAGATGTTGAGTTTGCAGATATTATGTTGCAAAGGTTGCAAACGTCACAACAAATTAATAATTTGCAAATTCACATGGAATGCTTTCAATATTGAAGAACATCCCAATTTTGTTTTACTATATAGACAAACAATTGGGACATATCAAATCAATGCGGCACATATATTCAGGACACAGTGCAAGGACAGGGAGAACGCAATGAATTTCAAATATTATATTAATTGACGATCCACAACTGGTACATTTACTAATTTATTATTATTTATTCTCGACACAGAAATGCAAATCGAGACCAGTTTAGGATAGTATTTAATGATCAAGATCACAATCCTATTACAGGGTATTATTACACATGCCGATCTGGTGTCAGAACATTGGGTTGCTGTGCTATGCTCATGTAGCCAGTTTTATTTGGTATAATATGGGATACTCAAGCCACCAAGAACAAATTCGCTAGCCATCGAGACCCTTTCTAAAAATTATGTGTAGTTCAACGACCGGCAACCCTGACCGAGACAATATTTCTCATGGGCGTAGCCATTTTTTTTTCTTAGGGCGTTGAAAGTAGAAGGTTTTTATATGCATATTTTCAACACCACAGCTGATATTGAATTCAAGTTTCCACACCACTCATGAGGTATTGCTTTCAGCACATTACCAATTTTAGTGGGTGGTTCGCCAGTACTGCCAGTAACGATATTTCCCACAAGAAATAAAAATAAATATGTACAATACAGCTAAGAAGCCGTGAAATATATACTTTAAAACGGAGAAATAAAATAAATATATATTTCAAAATAGAGCCAAAAATTCTCAACAAAAAATAAAAACAATAAAATACATATATATTCCAAAATAGAGCAAACAATTCTCAACAAAAAATAAAAACAATAAGACAGATAAAATAATTCACCTATAATCTAAAAATAAAGCAAAAAATAAAAATACCTTAATACCTTACACCTTAATACCTTGATACTTAGAATACTTAGAACCTTACATACGTGTAATTAATACCACTATTTTCTATGTCATTATTTAATAATATAATCACTATTTTCAGTCACTTTCCACTTCATCTTCACTGTCGCTATCACTATTTCCCATATTAATCACAATGGGTTCTATGGCTTGATCAACCGCCAAATCTTCATCCCACATTATCTCTTCCTCTTTCATCACGTGATTAATACACATCTGCCAATTTTCTGCTGTGACGTTTTACTTGCGCCCAGATCAATTCAATGGGGTTCAATTCGCAGTGATAAGGAGGTAATCTCAGCAATGTGACTCCATGCGCCAATGTCAGTTTCTTATATTTATGGGCATGGACTTAGAACAACTTGCAATAATTCCGCCTTCAAGTAATTTTCTTGGTAAGGAATGCCCTTTTCTGTTAACCATTCTTGAATTCTTCTCTCTCTCCATGATTGTTGGGGTGCTTGTTCACATTTTCGGCTATGATAAGGCGCATTATCCATAACCACGACACTTCCTGATTCCAAATGCTTAAGTACGCCGGCAAACCGTTTCTCGTATACTTCGGAATTCATTTCCTCGTGGTTGTTTCCGGTCTTCTTAGATTGAAATATCAAATCTCCATTACGCAAAAATCCCTTATCACGTCCAATATGCGTTATGATTAAACGACGACCTTTTTAAACCAGTTGTCGAGCCTTCAATCGCAGCTTGCCGTGCATTTTTCACGTTTCCATCCTGCCAGACTCTCTCAAGGTATGTCCTTGGTTGACCTATGTTTCTTCAGAGTAATAAATTTTCCGCCCTTTGTTCCAAAACTTTTTTATTTTTCGAAGATAATCCATCCGCCAAGCAACTATTTCATATCTTTCTATGAGAATACTCTTTCTGTCTACTTTTCCATATGTAAAATTCATGTCTTTCAAAATTTTTGCCAGAGTAGCCCTGCACATTTTAGGTATAGTATCATCTTCACTTATGCCTTGCAGCACCTTATCAATCGACAATCGGGCAAGTGACGAACCGGTCTGCCATAGTCAATATACAATAGCCACATGTTCTGATGTTAAATACAAACCGCAGTGAAATTTAAAATTAATTTACTCCTAAATTGAGCCAGAAATATTAGACGTGTACATTTATATGCAGGTACATTTATTTGCTTGTGAAATGAAATTTGATGTGCACCACGGGATTGTATAAATTTAGAAGACCATATAAATCATAAAAAGTAATGTCATAAATAGAATCCTGAATAACAAAGAATGCATTTATTTTGGCATGCATCCAATAATTTATTTTCTAACGGTTGTATAATGGTATCCATTAATAGAATAGTAGGTATCTACCTATATTAACAGAATATAATAATAATAACATAGTAGGTATAATGAATAAACAACGGACAATGATTACACCACAAGTTATATTTGATTTAGATACATATTAGGTATGTTGCCATGACAACATACACACAACTTCCTGTGAATAAAAGCAAGGTGGCTATATATGACCGTCGACTCGTGCCAACTGATGATGTTTTATAATAGAAATAATGTTTGTGCATTTTTCCCAAAAACGCATTTATACCTTAAAACAACACATTCAACGTAATACTGTGTATACCTGTGTATATATTCAATGTATACTGGTCTAAAATAAGTATAAACATAGTATTCAACTTTCAATTAATTGCCATTATCGACTCGGGCGATTTGTGTCACCTTCGGTAATAATGGTACGTTGAATAATAACGTCCCTGAAAATAGCTTAAGATTTATATTTACTTTTAGCCCAGATACATTTATTTACAGTCGACCAAACAAATACTGTTTGGCCATATATAAAATTTAAATATTTTAGCAATAACAAGATATTTTGAGATTGAAATTTTGTATAGACTTATATTAGGCCCTAAATAAGAGATAATATGAATTTTCTCAATCATAATGTTTAATAACATTAAACATAAAAAATTATCAAGTAAAATCCATGGCATAATACATATTTCATAGAAGTTGAAAAAGAATATGCTTAATTTAATGAACACTGTTCTCTGGAAAAGGGCATTCCATTATACAGTGTGTTAGAAATATGTTGGTGAAAAGAAATAATTACCATTGAGTGCACTATAAGCCCTAACATAATTTTAATAACATAACTGTTCCAGACGCGCATTGTGTGGAACAGTGTTCATTACATTAGGCATATTTTTTCTTTCAACTTCTATCAAATATGTATTATGCGATGGATTTTACTTGATAATCGTAATGTTATTAAACATATTGTTTCAGAAAATTCATATTATATCTCATTTAGGGCAAAATATAAGTCTGTACAAAATTTCAATCTCAAAATGTCTTGTTCTTACTAATATATTTAAATTTTTTATATTGCCAAACAGTATTTGTTTGGTCGACTGTAAATAAAAGAATCTGGGCTAAAAGTAAAAAAAAGTAATCTAAATCTGAAGCTAACTTCAGGGACGTTGAATAATATATTATTTCTAAACTCTACTTGAAATGTTTTTAATCCCGATTACTGCTGTTGAAGTTTTACTTGCAGCACTTCACTGCACCATTAAGCAATTCAATTTCCCTAAAAACAACGTTTAATAATGGCATTGCACCATGTATGCTTACGCCACTAACAATGATTAATGGAGTTTCTGCTGTCTCTATAGCAAATGTACCACAAAGATACCGACTTAGCAAATTCTTTTGCTCGTTTTTCAAAGCTGACGTGTCGCGTATCTAATGGCGACGAGAGATGAAAACTTTTTATATGAAACAAAATACAAGATTATTATAGTGCAATGGCACAAAAAGCAGGCAAATGAGTTATTGATATGTGATCCTCGTATCTCAAATCCATAGCATAAATGTTTTGATTTTTTAATCCATATAATATCAAGGTTTTCTAAGTCAGGTACTTTAGTACCGCTCCCAGATAATAAATAAGAATATGTTTCACATAAAAATCATACTCGGTAGTAGCAACCATTAGGAATTCAAAACGCATAAATAAAAATATTAACACTCAAACAATCAATATATCAGTAGTTCACTAGTCATGTATAGTTTGTAACAGAGAGAGAATGAAAGTCTTTGTCTTTGTCGGGTTACAAAGACAAAGTATTGTCTCGTATTGACTGAATTTGACCAACATTTTCTAGAAAGATTCTGGAGAATTCATTTTCCTTTTCCACGACAGCTTTTTGTTCCTCAGAAACATTTCTATAGCTGTCTATGGTTTTTAATAATTAATCGCTGCTTAAAATTACAAATTGGGATAGAGAGACCTTGCCTTTTTTTCTTAAAATTCAAAACATTAGAAATTACTTCTTTTGTTTGGATATGAATTATTTGTCCATTACCAATAAGTGACCTTTTAGGGGACATTTAACGAAATGCAATCCTGAAATAAAAGCCAAATAACAAATAAAGTAAAATAACATGTATTGGTATTGGCAGGTAAATGTATTTACCTTTATATGGATTAAATTCTTGTTATTTAACGAAAAACACTTCAGTCCACTTCACAAATTGTTTTAAGAATACTAAGGTAAGGTAAGGAACACTAAGAAATAAAAATCAACTGTAGTGGCATAAACAACATGTTTTTAACAACAACAAAAACTACAACAACAACAACAACGTGTATTGGTGTGATTCAGTGCAGACGCCACTGGATCGTTAAACCACACCTATTTTTGCTGAATTGGACCAAATATGGTTACTGCGTCAGTTTATTTCCTCTGTACATTTTAAAGAATTGCACTCTACCTACATATTACAATCACAATAAATCCATTCTGGGTAGTTATTCATATTAAATTCTGATTATGTAAATAACAATTTGGAGAAATGCAAAAGAAAAACCATCATATTATGTTTAATCATAACCCAAGTTAATCAGGTAATTTTCCATATATAGCACTCGTCAGATATAATTTATATTCGTATAAAAAGTCGTATAAGGAAAAAGTAGAAAAATTCGTATAAAAAGCAACGGATTATTGCCTAGTCCTAAGTAAGAACCGAGGCAGGGTTGGGCTTGGTTTTCTGAGGAGTGTAAGTTTAGTAGTAACCACACGCTAAATTAACTATTTCGTGCATCGTATTGCCCGCAGTTTCACTGTTAACCAGGCTCTTGTATAGTTTGTAACAGACATATTATATGAGAATGAAAAATGCCGCATCGTCAAAGGGAAACCCGATGTCTTTGATGAGAAAAAAGAAACATTTATTTTTGGACTACCAAGCAAAGCAAATTTGTTTAAATGTATATAACAACTTAAAACAAGATCATTTGCACATAGGAGATAGCAAATATACAGTGCTGAGAAAAGCGTCAAAGCTAACAGAGGTTCCTTACAGTACTTTATGTCAATTTGTAAAGAAAGGAAACAAAACAAGAAAAATATATCTGATGCAGGAATAAACAAACTTTGAAGAAATTTAATTTAAGAAAAATATCAAAACAATGTTCCCACCATGGAAATAATTTTAAAGAAACTCTGTAACTTCAAACACCTTGTTCCGAAAGCACTTTACGACAGAGGCCTAAAAAATTGGGTTTCAAATTTAAAATTGTTAATAAGCACGCTGCCGTAATTGAAAGCCAAAGAATCGTAAATTGGCGTATAGAATATTTTTTAATGAACATAAAATAATTTAGAAATAAAGGAAAACAGATTTATTATTTGGACGAAACGTGGTATGACACACTGCGAAAAAAGATTGGACAGATGAGTCTAGCAGATGTCAGCTAAAAGATGTACCTCCATGTAGAGGATCCCGTATGGTCATTTTGCATACATACATCCTGAAAGTATCATTGTATTAGATAATGCAGCCTACAATTCAAGGCAAGATCCCATAATACCCAATATGTCTTCTAAAAAACAGGTAATTTAAGAATTTCTCCTTAAAAATTACATATTTCGAAGAGGCATATGGCAAAAAGCAATTGTTGGAGGTACTTAATACCAAATAATTGGAAAACAGTATGTGATTGATAATATAGCAAAAAAAGAGGCCATACTGTAAGGCATCACTGTATTTTTAATCCAATTGAACTTATGTGGTCACAATTAAAAATTAGAGTTAGAGAAGTAGAAAAAAAATTGTTTCCAAAATTCGATAAAAAAGTCGTGAAACTTATTAAAGAAGAATTTTTAAATATTTCAAAAGAAGACTGGTCGAAAGCAATTGTAAAACAAAAAAGTAAGTAAATATGAAGAAGAATATAGAAAACTAGAACAAATTCAATGGTGGTGACAGATTTATTATCAATCTGGCAGAGGAAGCCGATGATACATAGGTATGTATTTTTCAGATTAAAGCTTCAATTGAGACTACCTATATAAATTATTACATTTTGTATACACGTGTATACGTTTGTATGTTTATTACTTAAAATAAATCTCCTATTTTATTAATTATTATTATTTCTCAAATAACTCGTAAGAAAAATGAATAAAGTATTTTATAAATTATGTTAAAATAATTTTGTGAAATGCGAAAACAAGGGGAATCCGAACCTGGCTGCTATCATTTTATACGTACATAAATTATTTATAGCTTATACTATACATATTGTAAATATATTTAAATCGTAATATTATTAAGTGTATATCCCTATAAATATTAGTTAGTTAGTTATCCCTAATAATTTTTGTTGTCACTTTTAGCTTCATAAATGTCATATCATGTGTTGGTAGGTATAGAATATTATATAATAAATATATAAATAATAACGGTGATTTGTGTAAAACTTTCACTGTATAAGGATATTCATATTTTTTGTGAGACTATTGTAAAATTAGTCCAGGCGCTAAGCCGTAAAATAATGCTCATTTCCAGGAAATGTGGAAACCGATTTAATCGCTTCAGTTTTATCTCCTGATACACATACCAATAAAATACCATTTTGGGTTTTTATTTCGTCTTTTCGATCCTAAATAAAACTGTCACAGCATAATAATGTTATGCCGTGGTCACTCAATGGTATTCAATACGTGCCTAAATTTTAAACAATTCGATTATGAATATAACCGATCAATTAATTTTGTTCATGGACATAATTTTATTTTGCTTTTCTTAATAACATTTTGTCGTATCTCTTACAGAAAAGGCACTTTATCTGAAGAGGAACAGTTGTCGCCTAATATCCGGTGGTCACGTGACTCGCGCGGCCACCCCCTTACGAGGGTCTCTGCTTACATAGATATTAAATAGGGGTAAAGAACGATGGTACCCCTCGGCCCCCTCTTATCGAAATCACATCTTTAGCCAAGAATATTAGAGCGCCTAATATCCAAGGCCAACCTGATTTTGAGAAATCGAATATAATCCAAAAATTTTTTTTTTTTAATCAAGGCCAAGTTGTAAGAAATATATGTTGTCACGGGCGCGTGTTCATCCATCAATTGTATGTACACTATAAATGATCCCATGAGAGAGACAGGTATTATATCTAAATATATATATATATATATATATATATATATATATATATATATATATATATATATATATATATATATATATATATATATATATATATATATATATATATATATATATATATATATATATATATATATATATATATATATATATATATATATATATATATATATATATATATATATATATATATATATATATATATATATATATATATATATATATATATATATATATATATATATATACTATATATATACTATATATATATATATATATATATATATATATATATATATATATATATATATATATATATATATATATATATATATATATATATATATTATATATATATATAACCTTAAAACTAGATAACACGTTATTATTTATTAAAATGCTATGTTCACGTAATAATTAATTGTTCCTGCGGAAAGTTTGCATTATTTAGTAGGTATTTAATGTAAATTGTTTCTAATGGTTAAATTTATATGTTTAAACAATTTAAAAGCAGAAAATTCATTTGCTATGTTCACGTTGAAGAATTTTAATATTCGTGGTTATAATAAAATTATTAAAAAAAATCATTTATCAATGTTAGGGTTTTTGCACACATATAAATAATGTATATAGTTTATTAGTTTATTAGCTATGTATCTTACTATTACAATGATACAGGAGACAAACTTCAACAAATGTTGCTTGGTTGAGGTTAATTTGGTTGATTAAATTCTAAAGGTTTACGTTCTCTTTTAAAGTAATACTTAACTGTTAATTATATTGCCCATTTTATAAATAGTAACTGCCCTATAATAGTTAAAATTACATATTTGCAAATATATTAAGTATATTTATAATATTTATATATTTTATTTATACTTATACAGTATAAATATACCATACCATTTTCTATAGTATATTGTATTATATAATTTAATAACAGACTTTATATACTAAATAACTATATAATTCGATTAATTTAACAGTGATGGACACAATGTGTTCAAATTTGTATTTACTTCCTTCTACATTTTAATCAAAATAGAATAAATAACTATCATATTATTACTTGTATCATGAATATTGTTAAAATAGCACATATTAATGCACGATCTCTTATGGCAGGTTTTTTGGAATTTAGCGAACTGGTTCAAATAAATAATTATGACATCTTTCTAATCAGTGAGAGTTGGTTGCGTAGTCAAGTACGTAATGGTGTGGTTAATATTCGTGGATACTTACTCTCTTGTGAGGGAGGATAGACCAGGAGATTTCAGAGGTGGAGGAGTATGTATTTACATAAAAAGTAATATTAAATATCAGAAAGTTGACGTAAGTGTTAATGATACACTGGAACAACTTTGGTTAAAAATGACTTTCTCAAAAAAAAAATATTGCGTAGGAGTTTTATATCATCCCCCCAATACAAACTTTAAAAATTTTCTGGATTTGTTTGAGGATACTATTTCAAATATTATACCGATTTGTGATGATACAATATGTATGGGGGATATTAATATTAATTTATTGGATTTACAGAGTAATAGTACAGTACAATTTACTAATTTGCTAAATGATTATGAACTTTCCCAACTAATAAGTGAACCCACACGTTTTTCTATAAATAAAATTTCCTTAATTGATGTTATAATCTGTTCTGGTGGGGTTGACATTTGTACTAGTGGTGTAGATCATTACAATAATTTACAGACAGACCATGAATTAATTTTTTGTAACTTCAGAAATATCAGAGAAAAACCCTTACCAGTATTTAAGACGTATCGAGATTTTAAATATTTTAATTTTGATGCATTTAATGTAGATTTAGAATCTCTTGCATTGGATAATATGTTTTTTATGCCTGAAATAGAAAACAAGCTTTTGCACTTTAACAATTTAATAATCACTTTATTTAATAAACATGCTCCATTAACAACTGCTAGATGTACAAAACCAAAGGCACCGTGGTTAACAGATAATGTCAAATTAATGATGAAGATAAGGGATGAAACTCTACAGAAATATAAAAATTCTGGCAGAGTGGAACATTTAATGGCTTACAAAAATTTAAAAAATCTCACGACCAAAGCAATAAGAAATGAAAAGAAGGCTTATCTAAACTCACGGATACGAACAGGTACTTCAAAAACTCTATGGCAAGATCTTGATGAACTTAATATTCATTCTCGCAAAAAAAATATTACTGATATTCCGGCTGACATCTCTAATGTTAATGAAATTAATAGTTTCTTTGTAAATTCTGTGAAAAATATGCCAGCTGGAAATGTTCAAGATACTATAAAATTTTATTCTCATAATCTTCTAATAGATTCTGTTGAACAATTTAATTTTACTTTAGCTACCAATGAACAAATTTATGACACTATTAAATCAATTAAAAGTAATGCTTTGGGAATAGATAAAATTAATATAAACATGATACATTATTGTTGCCCGTATATTCTCCCTTATATTACTCATATTCTAAATTCGTGTTTGCTGGAAAATTATTTCCCAAGTTTATGGAAAACATCCTTGGTAATACCATTACCTAAAATTTCACAACCTAAGAACTTCAAAGACTATTGAGACCTATTAGCATTCTTCCTCCGCTATCAAAAGTTCTAGAAAAAATTACGTCAAATCAAAAAAAAGTCACTTAAACAAATATCACATTTTACCACAAACTCAATCGGGCTTTAGGCAAGGTCATAGTTGCACAACTGCTCTTTCTAGCATTTTAGATGATATATTCAAGGCATCGGATAATGATGAATTAACAGTGTTAATTCTGCTTGACTACTCAAAAGCTTTTGACTGTATTAATCATAAAATTTTGCTGTCAATATTACATTATATCGGCTTCAGTAACAATGTAGTAGAATTAATTCAAAATTATCTAATGAATCGCAAACAAATGGTAATGTTAAACAATGAATCATCTAATGAAGTAACTTTGGATCGTGGAGTACCACAGGGTTCTATACTAGGACCATTACTATTTTCAATATATACCAGTCAAATGCATAAGGAACTATTAACGTGCAATATACACTGCTATGCAGATGACACACAACTCTATAAGTCATTTCCTCCATCGGATACGGTACATGTCATAAATGCAATTAATGCTGATTTGCAGACTTTGGTAAAAACCTCAGAAGACCACAGTTTATGTATAAATCCAAATAAGTCGACAGTTATGTTATTTGGAAAGAACAAATTGCGCAACAGTTTTAGTGATAATATAAAAATTGAAATTGATAATGTATCAATTGAATTTGTTAACGAGGCAAAGAACTTGGGGCTAGTAATTGATACGAATTTAAGATTTAAAACTCACGTTAATAGCTGCATTAAAAAATCATTTTGCAGCCTTAAAAAGATATATGCTAGTAAGCAGCTATTGAATAAAAGTACAATTAAATTATTGTGTGATTCTCTCGTTCTGTCTCATTTTGCATACTGTGATGTAATATATGGACCTTGTTTGGACTGTGACACTTCAAAAAAAATTCAAAGGGTGCAAAATTCGTGTGTAAGATTAATTTGTGGTATTACACGCAGAGAACATGTTTCTCACAAAATTTCTGAGATTAAATGGTTAAATATGACAAATAGACGTCTACTTCACTCCTCAATATTATTTCACAAGATAGTCTCCACGAAAACACCACCATATCTCTATCAAAAAATTAGATTTAGAACCGATGTTCATAACATTAACATAAGACGAAAATCTTTAATAACTCCTCCTGCTCATAGAACTGCTTTATTCCAAAGATCTTTTACTTATAATATTTCACAAATTTATAATAAAATACCTGCTAGTATCAAATCGTGCAATACAAAAGGATTTAAAATACGATTGCGTAACTCACTGTTAAATGGTCAATAGTTTTTATCATACTTTTGGGCAAGTGTAAAATGCAAGTGTACAATAAAATAGGTATACAATATTATATTAGGACGTAGAACTTAGGAATCCAGGGGGTTAAGTGGGAGAACAGTACCTGGGTACTGAACTTCGCCTCCTCATTTATTATTATTGTTATTATTGTTTTTTTTTTATATGGAATAAAGGCCTTTTATTATTATTATTATATATATATATATATATATATATATATATATATATATATATATATATATATATATATATATATATATATATATATATATATATATATATATATATATATATATATATATATATTGGGTTGATATTGGAAAAAATAACCATTAAAAATTTATGATTTTTAGGTTTTTTTTCTCTGAAAATGAAACTGCAGGTATCCCTACTTATGGAACGTTGCATCAGGTATACTTATTTTTTTAATTTTAAATTCTTAACTTTGTTTTTTAAAATTAAACAATACATTACATACCTAGATTTATTAATGGTGCTTTTCAAAAAAAAATTCTACAAAAATAAATCACATATTTTTATTTCAACTTTTCGCCTAAAATCCCTAAAATCTTATATTGTACTCTCTTCTATGCAATGTTTTGTAGTCAGTACAACACAATATTGTTATTCTATTAGGTACTATCTAATATTATTATCGACAGTGTACAAAGCGAAATAGTATTAATAATATCCATAATTGTACACGGTGCATTGTTCGTACTCATTTTTTTACAATAAACGAATTATGACAATAACAATTCATGAGTAGCTGTCACTTTTTTATTGTTATGTTTACTATATTTTCTCATAAGGGTTATAATAAATTTCTCTCCGCGTATCTTTGTCTTGTCCATTGGAACCATGCCTATAGTCAGCCTCTATTATTTTGGGCTCGAGGCTTCGAGGTTTATATAATATATAAAACTGGCAAATATATCGTACCAATGCCTGCAACACAATTTAAACATCGCACTAATTATTGGAAATTGGAATATTGAGCTGATCTCAGGCTTTTAAATGATTAATTAGAAGTAGCTACTGGCAGGCTCTAATTAAGAATCCTTTGTGATATTGCGTTGTCGTGTAATTTCCCTGCATGGTTCGTTACTTCTTTCGAGACCCTGCAGACCATTCAGGGGTCTCTCTCTAATGATACTAATGGTCATGTTTTTTTCTTTTTCCTGGGGTAAAATTCACATTTTCATTTATTTTGAACGAATTGGACGTCGTAAATGCGTTTCTCTTGTAAATTACAAACACGAGTAATGGAGGAAGAGATTAAGACAAATATTAATGAAAACATTCTTAGACTACAAATTATAATGTCTATCTACATCGCGGGTTCTTCAAGGAGTAGGCATTGAATTTCCAATTAAAGAATTTGAAATTTCAAAGCAAAAGGGTAATGTTTCAAACCTGCATATTACCGTTGATTGCAGAAATAGGATATTACCCATACATAGAGCATTAAGTTTAGTATGCTACATAACAATAAATTTTGGGCAGTAGTGTAGCTTGAACAAGCAAATGTTTACAGCTACCTATTATTATTTATAATAGGTACATTATATTCAGTGGCAGTGGCGCCTCGTGGTAGCTGCAAGATGATCTCAAATAATAAATAGAAATACATTCACCTCTCAGTTGGACTATTCTGTAAATTTTTTTCGCAATGTTCAGTATGTTCTCGGTTTCGTTTAATCAAGCACTTAAATATTTCTTTGAAATGTCCGCGATTATGATATTAAAACATAACTTAACCGCCCTCAATAATCCGCGACAGAATATGTTGCATAGTGTTACGAAAATAACGTGTTATTTTAACAACCTCGCCTGGAAAAATTTAAGTTATATGGAATTGTAATTCCAATAACTTTAACAGCAGCATGCCCTACCGGACGAGGAGGCATTTTTTCTTCGTGCAGTCGACAACTAAAGTATGTAAATACAAAATTAATAGCAAGTTTATTTTCGGCAAGTATTTTTCATCACTACACTTTTCAAATGTAAATGAGCCTTTATCCGGCTTATCGCCAACGAAACGGCAAGTCAATAACCTCTTATCAGTTGTCTTATGTCCTTACCGCTTGAAAATTTGCGTTCACTGTGAATATTTAGTCATTGGTGCATACCACTTTAATACAACGAAATGTAAAATGTTAAAGGACATCATATTATTATGTATTTCGCTTTGCAAAGCTTACCCGAAGAAGAAGAAACACCCTTTGCAAACGATGAGGTTAAAAAGGAGTTATAAATAGAACAATAAAAAATAATAGATACCTACAATTATTATAACTTTTACGAATTGACTTATTTAATAAAATCAGTACCTACTAAATCATATTTACAAGCATATTACCAAACAACTATACTTTGCCTATACATATATTGAATTACAAGGAATTATAGGTATATGTGCATTATATTAAATATTCAAAAAATGCATTATATGCAAACAATGCTATTGATTATTGCTATTGATGATTATTTAATACTTATTTTATTAAATAAGCCACTTCATAAAAACTCCAAATAATTTGATTTTTTATTGCCCTCTTAAAGAGGGCAATAAAGAGAGGGCCTCTTTGAAATAATGCTTTTACCTTTTACCTAGAAGTATAGGGATAGGGTTTAATTACATAAGCTCATTTAAATTCTTTTGAAATATCCCTTAAATAGTGGAGTAAAATCGCTCATTTACTTATCTGGCTTATTTCTTGTACGTTTTTTTTGGTATAACCAACTGGGACCTTCAACATCTTGTAAAGTACAATTTTGGCCATTTAATGTGAAATAGGCAACCTTTTGTTAGTAGGGAGCAATTTTGCTATATCGATTTTCGTATGATTTTGAAATAATTTTAAAAAGTTTATTTTAAACTACATCGCTCAAATTAATTAACAGTTCTTGCTACGATCGTGAATTTTTGCACATCTGCTCAGAAAACTAGATCGATTCTAACGGTTCTTAATGAATTTTGAAATTAGAATCCGTTTTTGAGTAAATGAGCCATAAAGTCGCTGCTATCAAATTTATTTACTATGTGAATTGCCTATTCAAAATTAGTAGCTACATTTATCGAATTAAATGTAAGAAAAACTATAGTAAATAGTTTAGGTCTAATTTTTCAAGATATTGAATTTTTATTATGTCAATAATTTTGAGTACCTATACACGCGTGTGGGACGCCCTACGATGTATCCGTCCGTGACAACGCAACGGCAGTGTAGGAAAAGGAAAATAATTACTTGTTAATGGCGATGTATATATATAAAATCATTTGTTTTTCTTTCCTTAAATTCCTGGAAATCGGTTATACTTGACAACGCTGTTAAAAATGCGGTAGCAGGTGTGAAGAGATCGATATAATGAGGGTTTTTTGCTCGGGTTTTTATGTCTCATATTTCGATGTTACAAACTATGTAACAGTATGAATACCCTTTAAGAATACTGACTGATGAGAAAAATTAAATGTTTTCTTCATCGCTGTCGTCTAACTCTATAATTTTCTGCAAGTTATTACAATTAATGCAACAACAACCCAAATAATATTTTCCCCTCTTTTATGCACACATTTTGACGTATTGCACAATTTGTCGGAACAAAATATTATTATGAAATATGACAAAAAAGAAGTAGGTAACCCTCTTTTTTAATGTAGATGTATGTAAATCATGGGCAACTATTCATAGGAATATTTTCCATCGAACTGTCATTTTTTTCTAATATAATTATTATTATCATTTAAAAACTATTTCTATTAAAAATATTTTATTAGGTGGGTAGGTAGGTAAGGTATACTATAATATTCCATTTTAAAACCATTTCTACCGGAAAAATAACTCGACAAAGCGTAATGCGATTTCACGAATGTCTTCAAGCTCGTATTACCGCCACCTAGACGACCTATCAGTGGATTCTGTTTTTTTTCTAATGTGATTTTTCAGTTGAAATGTCATCCTATCTCGTTTCATTCTCGTTTCATTTACAGTACGGTAAATTCCCAGGAATAATTTTTTTGGGAATATTCCCGCTTTGGGAATTTTTGTGAATTTAAAAGAACAAACCAAGCTATAGGTAAAGCAAAGAATGGTTATTTCTTAATTTCTTTTATTTAAACTTTATTTTACCAATATTATAAGATACCTATGAGTAAACAGTCTTATGAGATGAGTAAATAGTAAATCCTACTATATTAAAATAAACTTTTTGATCCAAAAAATAAGAAATCTAACAAAAAAAATGATGGTTCATTAAGTAGGTATTATCTTATTGCTTATTGTCTGATCACTGTTATACATCAGTTTCCATTTCCTCATCTGGATAGGATTATTCGTCTTCTAAACCAGACCATAGATCATGCATGGCTTTAGTTATAGTATTGACTGAGGAAATATTCCGATTAAATTATTAGATACCTACTTGTGCCTTGTGCAGATTTTTATCATTTAACTGTACCTAGACAACTAACAACATTGCTTTGCGTTAGGTATCCCTTAACCTTAGTTGAGAGCTGAGAGTAGACCGACTAGACCCTCAGTCAGTCACCGCAATCACCCCCGCCTATCAGCCGTCGGATGTGCCGTAAACAAACCGTTGGCCTTCAGCCCTTTCATAGGCGCGCTGCTTTATATACTCATATCATAAGTAGAATACAAAGAATTTATATTTATAACTTCAAAAAAATGTGGTATAGTTTTATACCCGAGGGTATACCTAATGTTATGCTGTTTTTATACATACCTATTTCGACACAAATATCCTATCCTATAACCTAAATAACCTGTCTCGTCTACGAGCCCTCTGCAGTACCTGAGTGCCCGCCTAGAACTTGAGCTACAGGTGTCGTTTTTAATCGTTTTCAACTATCACGTAAATTTAATTATATGTGGCGTGTAACGGTTGGTTCGGTGCCTCTCCTATGCATAATTTTTTTGACCTAATAATATCAGCACCCCATAGGAACAGTATATCTATAAGCCACTAAAAAATTCTTCACCATTTTTGCAAGGTCCATGCACTATATGACTGGGTTATATGTAATATATTACATTAAATGGAAATTAGATTTCTGTGAAAATTTCACTTACCTACTTACATATATCAGCCAATCAGAAGCTTTATATTTGTTTGACTACCAACAGTACCGACCATGTCAACAGAGGCGATTACTGAAAATTGATGCGCAAAAAAATTCCGGTAATAATTCAACCACTAGGTAGTGAGATTATAACTGAAAATATGTTTTGTTTGTATAGAATATGGGTTGTTTTTATTTTTAACTTGTCTTGACTCTAGACAATTAGTATTTTGGGTGTTGCTTCAACATTAAGTAGGTATTCCACCAACTTACTGCCTTTCAATCATCTGGTTGCCAAATGATATTTTTTAGCTAGAGTAACAGCTAGAGTTAAAACAATGTTTGTGAAAATGAAAACTAACTTTTTCTAGAGAGCTCCCGATTTATTATTCTGTTAAATAAAGATATATTTAATCTATATCAAACTAGGTTATCGTATTTTTTCAATAACAACTGTTGGTTATTTAACCAATCATATTTTAATGTTACTGTTTTATGAACAATTTCTCTTACATGTAAAGTAAATAAATAGGCAGTAAACATTTCAAACACTTGTAAAGTACATACAGGTATTGCTTTTCGAAACATCTGACTGATGCATTGGATTGGATTTAATACCCAGGTTTATTATGAAATTCTTTTATTTCACATTTGCATACTTTAAGGTGTCAAAATAGCAAATAAAAAAAATTAAACATGTAAGGACATACATATTAACAGTAATAATACAATATTTAGTTAATATTTTTCGTAATTTATCGTCTCATGCCTAGTCGGGCTGTACATTGAACGAAAAAGCGCGCGCCTATGATAACACAATAACTGAGTGGGTCGATGGCATGGCAGCCTCTACGAAAAGGACAAAGAAGGCCGGGGGTACCGGCCTGCTGGGTATCGCTATAGATTGTACAGATGTTCAGCTGTTACCGTTGCTCCGCCTGCCATGGTAGATAGCGGCCGTATATCTCCGTAGACCTGCCAGCCCAGCTAACCAAAGCAAACATCACTCGTGTCAGGAGATCCAGCCTGCAATATTATCGGAATCACCCCAGCATGGCAACGAACAACAGCAACGGCTATCGTAGAACGCATAGAAAGCTGTTAGTTTCATGAGATTACACTTATGTTTAACGTGGGCCCACTGTTTAGTGTTTTTTGTGCTTGTGTTCTAGTGTGTGCGCTCTAAACTCGAAACCAAGGAATTGTAATTTATTTTGCAAAAGTTCAGTGGGTTACGTTGGATGTGGTGCGTCTCCAGTCAGTGGCGGCTGGTGAGGTAGTGCCACGGAGCCATGGCACCACCTTATTTATTCGTAAAAATACATAAATATTAACTGTATCTTTCTTTTAAACATATTTTCTATAATAGTGCATTTCTCCCCATTCTTCAAGAGTTTATAGAAAGTCTGGCAATAGCGCACTGCCCCGTCGACGCGACGCACACAAACCGCAAATGGTTAGCCAAGTGCCGGTTTCATGTTTAATCTGCGCACGCAAGTTCGTTGTGCTATTTATGGACTGGCACAGATGAAATGAAATAGATGTTCCAGAATCGTTTGTGAGTGAGGGACAGATAAACTTAGTCCATAAAATTTTACACGGCATAAATTGTAAAAGGTTACTTGTGCGGGCTCAGTTTCTTGACATCGTCGGTTTTTGTTGTTATGTCAGACATCACGTGTAGTGTGTTTTTCTAGGACAAATAAATTGGATTAGTGTGTCTGTGTGTGATAAATAGTAAACTTATATTCGTGTTTAGTTTTTAGTATTTAATAAATTAGTTATTTAATAAATTAATCATGAATAAGATCAGCGATTTAAAAACTTTTAGTTACTTTTCACTGGAAGTAAAACTTAAAGTTAAAGAGTTAGGACGACCAACGCCTGATTTAAATATTATAAAACAAAGTGGCAGTGGACAAAAATCTCGATCCCGTAAATTTAATAAAACTATCTACGGTAAAAATAATTGGTTGTGTGGATGTGAAGAGACTAATAAACTGTTTTGTTTTGTATGTGTCCTGTTTGGAGGTGATGAAACTTGGTCGAAAAATGGCACGGACGATCTTGTTCATATATGGGACAAAATGAAAACCCACGAAAAATCTAAAATTCACATGAACAACGTGTTCAGTTTTTCCATGCTGGGTAAGTCAAACATAAAGACACAATTGAACTCGCTTTATCGGACTGCTCTCATTAAACATAATGATGAAGTGGATAAGAATAGATATGTTTTAAACCAAATAATTAACTGTATACGTTTTTGTGGTGCGTTCACTGCGTTTGAATTAGCGTTAAGGGGTCACGATGAAAAGGAAGATTCAGCAAATAGGGGCATATTTAAGGAACTGGTAAATTTTAGCGCCGAATTGGATAAAGACTTAAACAAACATATTCAAAGCTCGAGTGTTTTTAAGGGTACCTCAAAGACAATCCAAAATGAACTTCTTGAGTGCATGTTAGAAATTTATCATGAGGAAGTTAAGAAAGAAATAGAAAATTCCCCTTTTGTTGCAGTCATTGCCGACGAAACGACGGACGTAGCTTGCGAATTTCAGTTGGTTGTAGTTTTTAGATACTTATGTAAAGGGCGACCTGTTGAGAGATTTTGGAGGTTTTACGTGCTCGACGGAAACGACGCCAAATCAATTGCTGAATGCATCTTAAATGTTTTAAATCTTTTATTAAAAAATAATCCACACAAGTTAATAGCTCAAAGCTATGATGGTGCATCTGTCATGAGTGGCGGATTGAATGGCGTACAAGCAATTATTAAGGAAACATACCCTCTAGCAAATTTCGTACACTGCTATGCACATCAGATGAATTTAATTATGACAAGTGCATGTTCTATCAATAAGCAGGCTAGGGTTTTTTTTTTCAACTTATCTGGCTTGTGCTCTTTTTTTACTGTTTCTCCCCAAAGAACAAAAATTTTAGATGAAGTGGTTAGTCGCAGATTACCAAGATCTTCCCAAACTCGATGGAATTTTCACTCCCGAGGTGTTCAGATTGTTTATGAAAACAGAACTGATCTTATTACTGTTATGGACATCATACAAGACATTTCACGAGATTCATCATCTGTTAATGAAGCCAATGGGTACAAATTAAAGCTGCAAGATAAGCATTTTGTATTTTGGTTATCCCTTTTTCATACAATAATGCCACATGTAGAAATCGTTTTTAATCAGTTACAACAAGTATGTACCGATTCTGTCACAGTAAAAAATGTTTTGCAAGATTTTGAAGCAGCAATTCAATCTATACAGGAGCAAATGGACAGCATCATCGACAACATCGAAAAAGAGATAAACTTATCACAGACAGAAACTGATGAACCACCAAGAAAAAAGGGGCGA
Source organism: Tetropium fuscum (assembly GCA_964058915.1). Taxonomy (NCBI): domain Eukaryota; kingdom Metazoa; phylum Arthropoda; class Insecta; order Coleoptera; family Cerambycidae; genus Tetropium; species Tetropium fuscum. Next base: position 124,475 of record CAXKVY010000151.1, read on the forward strand.
GTTGAAGAAGACAGCAAAAAAACGGAAACTAAGGAAGCTTTAGAAATATGTGATGCAGTATTATCACAAATCAAAACAAGATTTAATTTCTCTGGACACTTATCCGCTTCCAATTTATTTATGTCAGAGAAGTTTTCTGAGTATAAACATCTCTTCCCCGAAACATTTCTGAGTGAGACATGTTCACAATTTCCTTTTTTAAACAAACAACAGCTGAAAACAGAATTGCAAGTACTATATCACAGAGACGAATTAAATAGTACTTCTGGAGCAGTTCCATTGTCCGTTTTATTGAATGAAGAAGGTTTAAATTCTACATTTCAAGAAACTCTCAAACTTTTAAGTATATTAATAACCATACCTATGCCAACATCTGAATCCGAACGCTGTTTTTCGATGCTTAAACGTGTTAAAACATTTCTCATGAATACAATGAAGGAAGAAAGACTTAGTGCCTTAGGGATGTTATCGGCGGAGAAACATTTTATTAACAGTATTGACAACTTTAATAATAAAGTAATTGAAAATTTTGCAAACAAAAAAGAGAGAAGGATGGAGTTAATTTACCGCAAACTTTAAAACTATCGTTAAAAACTTTCATCGCGTGTGTTAATTAAATTAATTTTATAACTTTTTTTTTAAATAGACAAAGATATTACGTAATTTAAGGAGTTCTCTATAGGATTATATCTCAGGAGGTTAGAAGTAATCTACAACTACTGTGGGTAAGTAATCTTCTGTAATCTTTATATTGATTAAAAAAATTATCTATAAAAATAAATATGTGTGTTAAAAATCAAAACAATAATGCACCCTTAAAGCCGGTGGCCATGGTAATCATAAACTCAAATAATTATTCTTGTGGAAGTCTGTATTTTTGTTCAAATGGATATTTTATTGAAATTCTGAAGTGCCAGGAAAACGCGTGACCTTGAGAATTTTAAAAATTTTCTTCTGCGTCGCACTTATGTGTCTGCCAGTTTTGGCACTACCTGTTTAATTTGGCATGAGCCGCCACTATGCAATCTAGCGAATATTGATTTAAATAGAGGAGACTCTTTTAGTGGCTCGTCGTATAAAGCACACGTCATCACACTGTATATTTTAATGTCTGTATATTTTAATGTCTATATATTTTAATGTCACACTAATAGATATTAGTGTGTGCACAGTTTGAGCGGGAACGGCAGACCGTGTGTTGTGGTGATAGCTGTACTAGGAAGACAGGACGAGCACGGATTACTAAAAATTTTTATTTACGGATAAAGTAGTACTTTACTTACCTTGTATAAAGTTATTTTTATTTTCATAGGTACCTATTTTCATTTAATAAATTTAATTAGTATTTAAAAATGGATACTCCTATTTACGATATAATCTGTTCTTTATTGGAAACTCCATTTTCAAGATTTAAAGACACAGACCGAAAGGAAATTATAATCAAAGGTCGTCCCACACCACCTCTCAATGTTTTAAAACCCGATCAAAATGATGGCCAAACTTTCTCGCGATCTTTTAAAACCCAATAGTATGATGCTTGCTACTCATCACAGTGATGAGTAGCGGTGATGTATAAGGCCGCTTGGCCGCGCGCCCCTCCTAAGAATTTTCAAAATCACACAATTTAAATGTTTATTTAAATATTTATTATTACTGTATTTGTATTACTATCCATTATATTATTATTATTTATATAAGTTAAAATTTCAAAAAACCCTCGCTGGCCTCGCTCATCTCATGTCTAGAATATTGCATCATTCCGGTGCTCGGCGCTGAAAAGCTGCGGCCTGCATTAGCTCAGTATACATTCCTGTCGAACGTTCCCGATAATATCCGATTCCATAATAGCAATTGGGGCGCAGCTTATGTGCGACGTGCGTCAGCGGTCGAATCGCTGACTCGCCGATCCCAGTTCATTTCGAGTTTTGGAAGAGTGTGTTTGTATGGGTTTTATAATTCGTTAATAGTGATACTTAATAATGAATTCCGTAAATATAATCAAAAACATTTTGATAGGTTGCCATTAGCCGCTAAATTTAATATTAAAGAACTGGGGAGGCTGTTGCCTGATATAAAGTTGTCACAAACTTGTCAACGAAAGGCCGAAAACCGGTCCATTACGCGTCGGTTTGCAAAAGACATTTATAAAAAAACAATTGGATATGTGGGTGTGAAATAACAAATTTGTTGTATTGTTTTCCGTGCTTGCTTTTTTATAAAGCCTACCTCTAGACTCTAGAATGGACCCCAACTGGGCAAGAAAAGGAGTTAATGATTTACACCATCTTCCTGAAAAAATGAGGAAACATGAATCGTCGCGTGACCACATCAATTCTTGTACTGCCTTTGCTTTGTTCGGTAAGGTTAATACTATGTCTCAGTTAAGCTCTGCATACAGGGATAGTATTATTTCGCATAATAATAAAGGTCGAGAAAAATCGCCATATTTTAAAAAGGATTATCAGTTGTGTAAAATTTTGTAGTGCTTTTGATTTAGCACTTAGAGGTCATAATGAAAGTGAATCCTCTAAGAACCAAGGAATATTTAAAGAACTAATTAATTTCACTGCAGAGCTGGACAATATACTAAAAAACATTTCAGTACAGCAACCGTTTTTAAAGGAACCGCAAATACAAATATCCAAAATGAAATTCTAAACAGTATTTTACAAATGTGTTGGGAAGAAATTTGTAAACAAATTGAAAAGGCAGACTATTTATCAATACAATGCGATGAAACCACTGATATCTTAAATAATTATTGTCAAATGGTGAATCTGCATTTAATATTAAGATATTTTTATGAAGGTTCCATCAGAGAATATTTTCGGGGTTTCATTAGGGTGAAAGACAAAACAGCCGATGGGTTAAAAACATGCATTGAAAATGAAATTGACCGTTTTTAAAAACCGTCGTTTTAAAAACTCCCCAAAAATTAATAGCTCAAACGTATGATGGCGCAAATGTTATGAGCGGCGTGAACAGAGGCGTTCAAGCTCAAATTAAAACAAAATATCCTAATGCTCATTTTATTCATTGTTATGCCCATCAATTAAATCTCATTATGCAGAAATCGGCATCACAAAATGCAAAACGCGTATGCGTGTTTTGCAATAATCTGTCGGCCATACCTGTTTTTTTTTAAACCAGATGTGAGAAAAGTGTTACTTCAAATGAAGCATCCGGTCTTAGAAGGGCATTGGAAGATCCAGAATTTATATCTTGGTTAAAATTCTTCCATAACATTTTGCGACATGTTGACATATTGTATAATCAATTGCAATCAAAAAATAAGGACAGCGTACAGTTGCAAAAAGACCTACTAATTTTCGAGAAAAGTGTTTCTGACATTAGAAATCAAACTGATTCTCTTCAAAACATTGTTGAATCAGAATATCCAACATCTAAAAGAAGGCGAATGGATGATAATTTTGGAAGTGTTATTGCCTAAGAGGTTTGTGATACCATGACAGTACAAATGAAGGAACGCTTTTCTTACCGGGGTCATTTACAAGCGGCTGATCTTTTTAACAAAGATAAATAATCAGAGTTTTCAGAAAATTTCCCTCTAACTGTTTTAAACGATGTATGTTCATTTTATCCGATGTTGAGTAAACCAGGATTAAGAACTGAATTGGAGGTAATTTACTCGAGAGAAGATTTAACAGAAATTGTTTAATTGTTTGAGCAATGAATCTTCTTTTATTTATTATGGAGAATAAACCTTGGTGAAACATTGATCGAAACATCGAAAATATTAAAAATAATCGTGACAACTCCAATGACAACAGCCGAAGCAGAACGTACTTTTTCAACCCTTAAACACATAAAAACATTTTTGCGAAATACCATGCTTAATGACAGACTAAATGCTTTAGCTATGATGTCCATAAATCGAAATTTAGTGCACGAAAAAACAATTTTGCTGATAAAGTGATGGAAAAATTCATTTCCATGAAGGACCGCAGAGCGGATTTTACTTCTACTTTTTATCTAAGGCGTTTGACCTTGACATGTGCAAAGTTATTCTAAACAAAGTCTATTTTGTTGGCCGTCTACTGATCGCAAAAGAGAGAAATAATGTATGGGTGGGTACCTACTTATTCTGATTTTAAAAATGTATCCGCCAGTGCATAAAAACAAGGGTTATCAAAAGAACATATTTTGAGTAGTACCTAATCTCAGTCTATAACGGTTACATAAAAATACGTCAACTACACAAGACCCTGTGGAAATTCACTCCGCTTTATAATTAGAATTATACAATGAAGACGTGAGAAATAATCGGTAATTATTGTGTTATTTAATAGATGGAGAGTATGCCTTTTAGAAAAACAATAACGATTTCGAGAACGAGAATGAATTTCTAACTTTTCATTTCAAGTGTTTGATCTTGAAAAATTACAAAATTTCATAGCAATAAATAGCATTCAAGGATTGCCAAGGTCTGGTGGCACGTTGCAAAAAAAGGAACTAGGAAAAATGAGATGCGACATTCACAATTGGATGATCAACCAGCCACTTACATACATTTAAAGTAGGTTCATAAACGTTTATGTTCGGTAATAAATTTGTTAAAGTTTTAAGTTTGTTTACACAGTTAATAATATAATTTTCTATTACCTACCTAGGATTTACATTTATCAAAATCAAAGTACCTAAGTAACAATAAAATAAATATTGTTTGATTATCTGGCAATTTCCGCCCCGCGCCCGCGGACCAAGAATGTCCCAGTATTACTACTCCCCACTCCTCGCCATGGTGAGGCCGAAATCTCCAGGCTTCCAATCGCGTCATTTCCCCTAAGTGGGACTGTGAGGCCAGCTGGTTTGCGCTGGTCTTGTATTTTAGATTGTCAGTTTCGCAGCGAGTGTAGTATTGGCGTAGCGTACGTGTTACTTGTGGCTTACTTGATTCCACGCGATTAATCGATTGTTGGGTGTTAATATTTCTATTTGTGTTCTGAATTTATAAAATTACTACCGAATGTGATTTCCTGGACATTCTCGAGATTAGGTACCTAACTGGTGAGGTTTGAGGACCAGGCATGTGTAGTTTAAAGAAAATAAAAAACAACTTCCTTACCAGGCGAGACTATATTTAACATAATAAATATTATCGATACAGGTAAAAATGAATCCCTCTCACGATATTGTTTTATCTCTTCTTGAAACACCATTTTCAAAACGTAATGATGTCGAAAAACAACAAATTTTGGATAGTCGGCCAACGCCAAAAATAACGGCAATTTTTAACGAAATGAGAAGGGGTCGGGAAACTTATCGAACATTTCAAACTTCTTGGTATGATAATTATCAATGGCTATGTGGAAGTTCTTATAAAGAAAGTTTGTACTGCTGGCCATGTATTTTATTGAGTAACGCAAAAAATTCGTGGTGTTCAAGGGATGGTTTTAAGGACTTAAAAAATTTTAGTCGTAGTACCAAAATACACGAAGGTTCTAAAGAACACATCAAAAACTTTTTAGCTTTTAGGCGATTACAGCAAAATAGGGCATCCATTGAGAATGCATTGAGGGAGAACGCCAGTTTGAATAAAATTTTACATAACGAAAATGTTCGCAAAAATCGTTTATTAATTGGCTATTTAATCGATGTGACTATTACGTTGGGCAAACAAGAACTAGCTTTCCGGGGGAGGCATAATGAAACTGTAGAGTCCGCTAATTTTAAAGAAATATTTAAATGCTTAATTAAACGGAACCAGGAACTTACTGATAATTACGAAAAATTTAGCAACATTTTTACAGGGCAGTTTAAGGTAATACAAAACGATTTAATTTTTTGTATTCATAAATATGTAACAGATTTCATTAAACATGAAGTACTCGATAAAGAGTGTTTTTTTGTCGGTGTGATTGCAGATGATACAACAAATATTACCGAGCATTCGCAATGTTCAATAACCTTACGATACGTCAGAAATGGGCGTCTACATGAAAGATTTTTAGGATTTTTCGATGTTAATGAAAACCGGACTGCAGCTGTTCTGTATGAATTGTTAGTGACAATTTTAGAACCATACAATTTTAGGGAAAAGCTAGTGGCTCAATGTTATGACGGCGCCAGTATTATGTCTAGTCAATTAAATGACCTTCACACAAAGATTAAATCCTCGGCACCGTTAGCTTTATTTACCCATTGTTGTGCACATAGGTTAAACCTTGTCTTGCAGCAAGGCGCTAATCAAATCGATAAAAGCCGTTTTTTTTTCTCTACTCTGTTAAGTATACCGACTTATTTTCATCAATCACCAAAACGCGCTTCTGTTCTTGACAAAATACTCGGAAAAGGAATCCCACGGTCTGTTGAAACACGCTGGTTCACGCGTTCAAAAATTGTAAGTTTAGTTGCCAACGAATGGGATAATTTAATTGTAGTGTTTGAAATCATTATTAATGACAAAACTTCAGGTTCAGCATCAATTAATGCGGCAAAAGGATTTTTGAAACACTTTCAAGACTTTGAATTTGCTATTTTGACGAAGATATACTACGAAATTTTCGCATGCACAGATTTACTTTCCCAAATTCTGCAGACTAAACACTTAGATGTAGACCACTGCTCAATAGAAATTGAAACCGCTACTCAAAGAATTACTGAATTAAGAAACGAAGAAAATTTTAAAAGTATTTTTAATTATGCGAAAAATATTACTGGACTCCCAAGTAAACGGGGCATAAGTTCCGACGAATTAGAAATATTTTCCAGCTATAAAAACCAGTACTACGAAATTATAGATTGCATTTGCCTTCAATTACGCATACGTTTTGGACATCTTGATGATTTAAATTTTCTTGCTTTAGTAGATTCCTCAAAATTTCCCGAACACGCAATAAAATTTCCGGAAAAATCGTTTGGATGTTTATTAGAAATGTATCCAGACGTTTTTGAAATAGATAGGTTGAAAAACGAACTTAATGTTTTGTACAGGGACGAACAATTTCGTAATTTAGAATTTCAAAAAACGGTAGAAATATTATACCAGGAATTTAAAATGATATTTTCGGAAACATACAAATTGTTTTGCCTAGTTTTAACACTCCCTTCAACAAATCTCTCAGTAGAAAGAAACTTTTCGTGTCTTAAGCGCATTAAGGCTTACTTAAGAAATGCGATGACACAAGAGCCCTTAAACAACTTATCAGTGATGGCCATAGAAGAAGAACTATTGCAAAGTCTTAGTGCCGATCCTCAATTTTATGAAGATATTATAAATACATTTGCGAATTTAAAAGACCGACAAATAGACCTGTTTTATAAAAAGTGACTCTAAAATATTTTGTTAAAAGTAAACTAAACGCCGAGTGTTATTGTTTTAAATGTAGGTTACATTATGAAAATTAGTCGTTTTTTTCTTATATCTTAGTATTTTAAATCAAATGTGAACAATTTATTAATTAAACAATTTATTAATTGTTATTAAATAAGGTAAATACATAAGTAGTAGGTAGTAGGATAAGGAAGTAGGTATTCAAGAGCGTTTTTTAGGTTTTATGAATAGGTCCGAAAATCATACAGATATGCATCATATACAGTAGTTTATAACGTTACTAAATAAATTAATGGAGACCAAAAATTTGTTGCTCAAAGCAATGATGAAGCTGCAGTGACGGCAGGACAATTAAGGGGTCTTCAAGCTAAAGTTCAAGAAACTTTCCCAAGTGTGTTCTATTTGTCCACTATTTTGCCCATAACTTAAATTTAGTTTTATCCCAGTCCATCAATCACATTAAAGAGAGTAAAGTATTTTTCATTACTTTAAGTGATATATCTTTTAAAAGTCAACAAAACGAATACAAACTCCGTGGTCCACAAACGATTGCCCAAAGTAGGTCCACTATGGAACTATAATGGAAGACTTGTGTCTCTGAAAATCGTGATTCACTGATTGAACTATTTGAGAATATAATAGAAAATAACGAAACGTGGGACTCAGAAGCAATAGTTCGAGGGGGATCTTTGAACAGTTTAAAACGGGATTTTAATTTTAATTATTACATATTTTTAGAAATATTTCCATTCCCAGACAATGTTTTTAATATATTACTAAGACAAATGATATTGCTTTATGCTTAAAAAAGTGATTTTAAGTCCATGTTAAGCAAAAAAAGACATGACTGACCTATTTTGGGAGAAAACGATGGCGTTAAATGTAGAGCCACAAGCCAAGCATCTTCGAACAGACAGGGTGGAAGATGTTCAAACATCATACAGGCGCCACTTCTATGAAATAATCGATCAAATTCAGCAACAAATAAACTATAGAAAAATTAAAGTTAAAGTGATTTTAAATTCCTCAAGCTCTGCAATTTTGATGCATTTAAGGGAAACACTTTTACAGAAGTTACTGCGATCTGAAGTAAAAGTGATTTGCGAAATTGATGACATTAGTGCAAAAAAATAACGCTAAAGTACTAATGCAACTTTTAAAAGACAAGAAGTTAGACAATTTTTCAACACTTCAACGTATACAAAATTTGGTGAGAAATTCAACGGGGCTGGAGAGACTTTCGCAAATATCGCTGTTATCCAAAAACATGTTGGAGCAACGACGTTTTTTTGATGACGATTTTGCAAAAAGTGATCGAAGAATCGAATTACATTACATATAGGTAAGTTTTTAAAAACTGCTTCCCTTACTTAAACTTGCACCGCACGCCCTGGGAACTGAGGTAACTTGTCGAGTAGAGGAGTCTTGTGTAGGTACTACCCAAGAACGGTACTACCTACATAGGCGAATGACATAAACAAAAGCAGATGGCGGATGTCAAAAAATGTCGTGGGGTATACCGAGTTTAAAGATGTTGTCCGTATACCGTATCAGATGGAAATCTGATAAGCGAAACGTCCCCTGAAATCTTCGGAACTTCCAACGATGAAAAGACTAAATTCTTCACATTTTGTGTAGATATAGTTTTTTTTTGTAATTCTATATAATATGTAACGCGTTAGAGCGGTGGAAAGATGAACATTTTTCCCCAAAAAACAGTAACCCCATTTTTGTAATTTTTTCGATTGTTTCTCGCAATTTATTACATAGGGATCTTAGATGGAAATGACGTTTGAGGCACGCAATTATATTATCAGCGTTTTCGAAAGAAAAGACGCACGATGAATCGTCTATAGGAATAGTCTAGAATCTGCCCAAGGAATAATCTGTTCCACAAACCAGAATAGAACGCATAAATAATTAAATATTATCTACAACTTATGTCTCTACACTGCGCCTGCGATGGTAAGAAAATTAATTTGTAACAAGAAAAATCACTGTATAATCTTACCGTGGCATGGAAAAAACAATACAAATAAGTGTAAATTGTTCTCACTGAACTTACCGTCAAAAATGGGATTTTACTGTTTTTTGCGAGGTTTTTTGGGACAATGTTCATCTTTCCGCTGGTGTAACTCGCTACATTTTAGACTTATAAAAAATTGTTTATATAAAAAATGTAAGGAATTTTGTCATCTTTAAACTTTGTTTCAGACATTTTCGTCGTTGGATGCGGATATTTTCAAAAAAACATTTTTTTTTACTTTCTTTCCAGATGTCGATGTCGACTCGAGCGGTGTCGCCCCCGCACCGAGGTCAAAAATGCCCGTTTTATAGATCTGATCAACATATTAAAAAAATTGTTAAGTACCTTTTGTAAGGCAACGGCCTTTTTTAGGATATGGTTATTTATAATATGATGCGAAAAATACAAAAATGTGACAAATAATTTTAAACATATATTACAGCGCGCCACACCGATCTGCCATAATGAAAATAATGCGGTTTAAAAAATTGCCTTGACATTGATACCGCGCCTATGACTACGCTATTCAGAACTATATTTTTTGTATATATTTTTAAGCATGTCGATCACCCGAATATTCGTGGGGCGCAGTGTAGGTACGGTTTATTATTTTTGGGGAACTTGCCATTAAATATATACTGCCATGCTAATTATTAGGATTATTGGATATTTTTAAATCAACTCTATCCCTGCTAATTGCATATTTATGATCACAGCAAACATTGCCAGTGGTAATCCTATTTGTTTTGATTACCTGCTTCTTTATACACAATGTACCTACAAACCTACATGTACAAAATATGCAAAATGATTAATAGTTATATCTAAATCTCTTTTAATTTAGGTCTTTAGACAAGTAAATGAACTATTGATGAGGGATATTTGCAAGACATTTCCCCTTTTCTACTTGATGCTGCAGATGTTTCAAAAGAAGAGGATTTATCAGGTAAATTATTTTTCCATTACTATTTCTGGTGAAGTTAGATTACAATAATAGTTTCTTGTAATAATATAATCAGTCGGTGTCATTAAATTAAAGTCAATGACTCAAAAATTGTTCTTTGTAATAGGTACCATTGGTACCAAACATTATACAGTCTATTTTCAAGTGGCACCACCATCGTATATTTTAACCTGATTCTCGATTTGATAGGCCAGATGATATTATATCTGGCCAAATAAAAAACATATTTTCAATCGTTATTCCATAGCCTGCTACGGCCGATTAAATAGGCAAAATCATAGGTATATTTTTTTATCACAAAAAAATATTAAGAAAAGTTATTTAGTATCACCACAGAATCCAAAATTGCAAGTCTGGTTGCGCAATGAGTATGTAAAATAAAAAAATATTGTCCAAAAACAAGTATATTTTTTTATTATTTTTTATGTATTCGTTTTATCCGAACTTCGGATACCATTAAAAATATTTGATAAAAAGTGCACCACATTTCAGTTTTTAATTTTTTTGTCTTTTAATCTGTGGTAACAGGCTGTGAAATTATTATTTTTTTTCCTTCAATATAGCATTCTGGAAAATAAGAGATATTTTTTAATCGGTTAAAAAGTAGGCAGGTAATAAAAAAGGCGATGGTGGTGCAACAAGAACGTAGACACTATAGGTAGAGATTAGTAGATATTTTATAATAACTATAATAATAAATAGTAACAACTATTACCTACTTGGAATGTTAAAAACTAGCATGTATAGTTTGTAGCATCGAAATATGAGACATAAAAACCCGAGCAAAAAACCCTCATAATATCGATATCTTCACACCTGCTATTGCATTTTAACAGCGTTGTCAAGTATAATCGATTTCCAGGAATTTAAGGAAAAACAAATGATCTTTTATACATCGCCCATCACATTATGACATTATCATGTAGTATAACAAAAAATTGATCACACTATATACCTTTCGTCATATCATAAAACAATTGGAGTGGATGAATCTGATGCAGAATAAGAATGTTTCCGATTCCAATATTACTTATCCAGTTTACACGTTCCTTGGCCGTGTCACATCGGCATCCTTGGCATTCATTTGGATGTCTAAATTGCCTAATACCGTCGTACGTTTTGTGGTAAAGTGGGGTCAACAATAATTCTTCAAATAGAAGTAATACAATTATTCTTTAATTTAGTGTATTATTTTGATGGGTTTTGTGTTAAAATTGATTAGTTATTAGTATTCTATTGAAACATAACAACTTGTTGAATGATAGCGCGGCTTATAGTGACGATTTTAGCTTGCTATAAGAAAAGTTATACTGCCCCGATCTCCCATTGCGGCAATTGTGGGTATCCTTTGAAATTTTTTTATGTCTCATATTTCGATGTTACAAACACTATCTGCTGATTTAAATAATTGTTGTTTGTTTGCAGAATTATTAGATAGCTCTGAGGCAGTTTCACAACCTACAACGCCAACACCAGTTTCCTCACCAGCAGGGACACAGACCCCAAAATGCTTTAGTTCTAAAACTCCTAGGAGGAAACATGTTATAATAGTAGGCTAGTAATCAGAATGAGGCCATATTTTTTAAAAAAATCACTCCTAACTACTCATGCAAAAGATTTCCATTTTTTTCGAGTAGCGTTCTGATGATGACTAGGTACCTACTTGTAATCAAGCACGCAAAATTGATTGATTATAATATACATTAACAAAATAAAGGTGGAACCTACGGAACAGTATAATCCAAGTTTACAGAATAATTTATGCTGTAATTCATATTCAGTCTGTAAACGGTATATTTACCTATTACACTTATTAATTCAAACAAGTTTCCTGTCTCACGTGCAAAGAGGAACAGCAAAACAGCATACCGTTATAATATTATATTGGATGGTTAAAAATAAAATTTCTGGGCGCGGCTCAGCCCTCTCCGATTCATAAGTCAGGGCAGGCACTCTATCCCATCGTCTAAATTCGACGTTCCGCACGTTAGATACAAGAAATAAGTAGGGCGTAACGCTATTTGTCACGCTGCCGTGTGGAAAAATTATGCAACATATAATTCGTCGTTAGGTGATACCTTCGACCGCCTTCGCGTATGAAAACGGATCAGTTCGAGATCGGTAGTTGGCATGCACAGACGTGATAGGTATCTGTTTTGTTTTATTTCAATAATCGGAAATATATGATATTGACTATTATAAAAAAGTGTATTGTGTGTTATATTATTTACTTTTTAGTTATTCTTATGCATAGTTATTATAGTGATACATAATAGCGTGTGCACAGTTTGCACGGGAACCGCAGACGGTGGGTTGTGTGGATAGCTAGCTGTACGGACGTGGGACGGGCACGGATATCTAAATATTTTTATTTACGGATAAGTAGTACTTCACCTCTTTTATTTAATTAATTTAATTAGTATTTAAAAATGGATAATCCTGTTAACGATATAATCTGTTCTTTATTGGAAACTCCATTTTCTAGATTTAAAGACACAGACCGAAAGGAAATTATAATCAAAGGCCGTCCCACACCACCTCTCAATGTTTTAAAACCCGATCAAAAAGACGGCCAAATTTTTTCGCGATCTTTTAAAACCCAATGGTATGCTACTCACCAGTGGTTATGTGGCAGTTATATTAAACAAAGTTTATTTTGTTGGCCGTGTTTACTGTTCGCTAAAGGGAGAAATAACGTATGGGTCTCGCAGGGTTATTCTGATTTTAAAAATTTATCCGCTAGTATAAAAAAACATGAGTTATCAAAAGAACATATGAGTAGTTATCTCAGTCTAAAACGGTTACAAAAAAACACGTCAACTACACAAGACCCTCTGGAAATTCACTCCACTTTATCATTAGAATTATACAATGAAGATGTGAGAAATAATCGGAAATTATTGTGTTATTTAATAGATGTTGTATGCCTTTTAGCAAAACAAGAATCGTCATTCAGGGGACCTAACGATAAAAACGAATCTCTCAATATGGATAATTTTCGTGAGACATTTAATGTGGTTATTAAACGGGATTTAGAAATACAAAACCATTTAAAAAAAATTGAAAACATTTTTTGCTGCTTATCGAAAACCATACAAAATGATTTAATTGTTTGTATTTCCGAATATCTCATGGAGACAATTCACAAAGAAATTAAAGAATCATTATTTTTTGTAGTAAAAGTAGACGATACTACAGATATTCTCGAAAAGTCACAGTGTGCGATTTCAGTTAGATATGTAAATAAATGTGGCTATATTAGAGAGCGGTTTTTGGGATTTTATGATGTAAGCGAAGATAGAACGGCCGATGCAATGTACAATTTAATTTCGACTGTGTTAAGCCCTTTTGATTATAAAAATAAATTAGTTGGACAATGTTATGACGGTGCTAGTGTTATGGCAGGTTCCTTAAATGTCTTGCAAAAAAAAATAAAAAATGATGCTCCAACAGCTTTATTTACGCATTGTAGCGCGCATAGACTAAATTTAATATTACAAGCCGGATCGAAACATATAAAAAACTGTCGTATATATTTTGCTAGTGTAACCTCAATTTCAGGGTTTTTTCAGCAATCCGGCAAACGAACATTTATACTTGAATCGGTAGTCGGGAAAAGAATCCCGTCTAGTTCGGATGCTAAATGGGCCTCGGGTTCTCAAATTGTTTACTTTTTAGACTCTAAATGGGAGGATTTAATAACTGTTTTTAATAGAATTATTGACGACCAGTCATCAGCGGCGGAGTCCATAAATGGAGCAAAAGGTTATCTGAAATTTATGAACGATTTGGAATTCTCATTTTTAACCACGGCGTATAAAAACATTTTCGATATTACAGACTTATTATTCGATATCGATATTCTCCAAAAAAAGTCATTAGATATTGGTTATTGCAAAAATCAAATATTTTTGGCAAGAAATCGTATCCAATCCTTAAGAAACGCGACAGTATTTGAAGAATTTTTTGAAAAATCGCAACTCAGAATTAATTCAGATTATTCAGAACCTCAAACTAAAAGAATAAAATTGTCGGATGTTATTGACGATGATAAGAAAGCATCTTTACGGGTTTTATTTTATGAAATATTAGATAACATTGTCACACAAATGGACGTAAGATTTGCGGATATGTCACACTTATTATATTTTTCCCTGGCAGATTCATCAAAATTTAAAGAATACCGTAAAGAGTTTCCACATGATTTAGTTACAAATTTAACAAACTTTTATAAAAATATTTTTGATAAACAAAAATTGATTAATGAGTTAGGGGTTATATATCACGATTTACAATTTGAAAAATTAACCGTTGAGTCAATATTAAAAACTTTTGTGAATTATGAATTTCAAGAAATATTTCGCGAGGCATTTAAGCTTATTGTTTTAATTGCTACAATTCCCGCAACAAGTACCTCGGTTGAGATACATATTTCGTGTTTAAAGCGCCTTGAAACGTATAGCAGAAATTCAAGGAAAAATGACCTTTTATCATCCGTTGGGCTTATTTCAATTGAACAAGAGCTGTTCAGCTCCCTTCATGAATCAGATGACTTTACAGAGAATATAATAAATAAATATTCATTGATTAAAGATAGTATTAATTTACATTATAAAAAATAACTACAGCGTAATTTTCAATGTCATTGTCAATCATGGTGAGGTTCGGGAAGGCCTCCTCCTCCCCGGATGCCTACAAGGTGCGCTATGCTATATTACAAACCAAACTAAATTTTACGCCAACATAAGCATCTTTTTAAGGGCTGTATCTATTAAATATATTTTTTCTTTTGCAACGAATAAAAAAATTAAAAATCATTTGTAAGGATTAATATAATTATTGCGGGCATGTAAAAAGCTATTTTTTAAGAAAAATATTCCGCAGAACGAAATCCTAACTTTTCATTTTAAGCGTTTGACCTTTTAAATTTTTTCCTACTTAATACCACTTACCACTATATATTTACATAGCGTATAGTGGTACCCGATTTCATCGATATACTTGCTTGCCATTGCGCGTTGATGAGAATATCTTGCGTACAACAGCAGGCGCAATTTTGAAAAAATCGCCACCTTGGAATGTTGCTTGGAGCCCAAACCGACGAGATTTGTAGACAACATGATTTTTCCGGTAACCATGGATTGAAGGCTTCTCAGTCAACGTTGTAAGCTATATTTAGGTAGGTACCTGCATTTTTTATGAAAAGAATTTAAAATATTAAATTTCTTACTGAAAGGTAGCAAGCAACTGTCCTTTTGTCAGCAAGCAGACACAAAGTTAAAGGCTGTTGTATAAATATTCTGATTAGGTCTTAGATTATAATAAAAGTTTTAACATTGTGTACGTCAACGTATAAAGTTTTTTAAAGTTTTGAAATGTTCATTCGATAGTCTGGTTGTATTCAGATAAAATCTTCATATTCAAATGTATACAAAGGTGTAAGTATTGTTCTTAATAACTAATTACAATATTGTAAACATAATTTTTGTAAATCTCTTGAGAAAGGTAATAAATATTTGCGGAAGCTTGACGATAAAACAGTGTTCTTTAAACAACAAAAGTTTTTTACTTCAAAGTTAGTTAAACTACCCTTCGCTTTTAAACTACATATATGGGGGTTGTTTCAGCACATCGAGAGAATATATGGTACCAACAACGCGAAACTGCTGTAGAAATGGGCTAATATCAATATCAAAGTGGCACATTTGAATAATCGAAGAATTTTCTTATAAAAATGCAGAACTAATGATTTTTTTTTCCTAATCACATTACCAATGGAACGAAAAACAATCGTCCTACTCGACCAACAAGAAGGATATGGAACCAGATCAACACTTTTAATTGCAAGTTAAGAAAAAAACTTTATTAAATATATGATTATATTGTTAATTAATATTATATGATTAATAGGGTACAATTTGTGATTTGATAAAATATGAAAAATAGTTAAAATTACTATAAGGATAAATTTAACTTACTCTTAGGTATAGTAAAATAATTTCAAGGACGTAACATTTTTTTTTTCAAAAAACTAAAAACAATTTACCTAAATAAATGTGAAAGATTAGTGAGCTCAGAAAAAGGCAAATTAAAACGCAAAAAGGGTTAAATAATATGATAACGATCCAAATACGATGTCAAATTCGTACAACCCCTAGGACTATGTTCACTTTCAGTCCCACAATAAAAGACATTCATTTTCCCAATTTATTAGCTGATATTGAAAATATGATTATTATTGAAGAAACTTGAAATGACAAGAATATTTTCAGATTACAATGCATTAATATTATCACAAATTACATATATGTAAAACTAAGGGTCAGGTCACTAACCACGACAACGAAAAATGCTTTATATGCAAAATATTTCTCAAAGATCACCCTCTGAGGTCATAGTAACTAGAAGTGACAAAGGTAATGTTATTGAAGTAATGTATAAGCAGAATTATTTAACAAAAGCCGAGAGTTCTTAAATGATTAATACTATATTAATATCTATTAATACTATACTATAAAAACATTATCCTACTTGTACGATATAAGAAAAAGCTAATAAATAGTTATCAATTAATTAAACACTAATGGACAAATAGATGAAACTATAGCTAAGACTTTGACGTTTTATAATTCAGTTGCAACCGTTTTATGCACTACCGTAAATTCATACACATGTACTGTCGATGCGCCCTATAGTGTTCTCGATCATTTGCCCAAATGGTAATTTAGCAAAATTTTTAAGTGACATACTCACCTTGGCTTACAGTATAGAAAATGATTTTTGCATCAGGGACTCTTTTGAATTTAGTGAATTTGTTAATAACTACCAACTTCCAAATGATTACGTTTTTGTTAGTTCCGACGTTGTCTCTTTATTCACAAATCTACCACTAGTTTATGCTTTAATAACAATTTAATAGTTATAAACAATTTTTTGGGACACCAATGGTTTCCAAAATATCACCTATATTAGTTAATTTTGTAGACGATTTGGTTAGCGATTGTCTGAGAAGGATTCCGTTTAACATACGTTTTGGTAAACGTTATGTGGATAATCTCATTCTGGCCTTGTCAAATGACAAAAACAAAGAGGTCCTGGCTACTTTCAACTCGTATGATGCAGACATGTAACCGTAGAAACGGAGATCAATAACATTATACCGTTTCTAGATATTATATAGTACACAGAGATGTACACAATATAGGTACTCCGAACAAAATGGTATCGAAAACCGATGAGTAGTGGTAGATACCTAAATTTTGCTACGTACCATCAACAACGGATGAAAGTAAATCTTGTCTTGGCAATGGAAACCAGAATTGAGCAAGCTTGAATCGCTGAATATGTTAAGGGTCTCCACTTTGAGAATGGTTATCCGCTTCACCTACTAAATAAATGAATATTTTCATCTCAAAACATGACAGAACAAAGAGGCAGTAGAGGAGAAATAAACAACAACGGGACTAACAACGAACATGAACAAATACTAAAATATAAATCGTTGCCATACGTAGCAGATTAAACCCTAAAACCACTAAAACCAAAAATCCACTAAATAAAGACCAAGCCAATGTGGTATATAAAATAAAATGTAATAATTGTGAAAAATATATTGGACAAACGCCAAGAACACTAAGAGGGTAGCGCACATCACATAAGAGCGATTGCATAGGGACAAAATTTTTGCGCGTTAGCTGACCATTCTAGCTATCAATATAGCTCACAAGTGGAATTATGTTAACGTTGAAATCTTAGATATAGAATACAACTATCATGGATGTCCCTTTTCAGAAATAGTGCGTATAAACGAAGAACCACTACGTCTCAATAAAAAATCTGATATGAATAATCTGAGCAAAATTATACATATTGTCTGTAACGGACATATATGAGAATGAAAAGCGGCTACGCTTTGACGAGATCAAAGTTGGCTCGCGCCGCTCATCAAAGACATCGGGTTTCCCTTTGACGATGCGGCATTTTTTCATTCTCATATATGTCTGTTGCAAACTATACATACTAAAATTACACAGAGATACATTTAAAAATTTAAATATCCCACTAGATTAGAAGTAGTTGATAATATAGTATTTAATGTTAGTTTCCTCCTGGATGTATATAGCAAAACCTAACATAAAACATAAAAAGTACTGTGATATAATATAGACAGCTTATATTTCATATTTATTTCAATCGGAACCACGTAACGTAATAGAAATTAGATCTTAGATTATCTGGTTGTATTCAGATAAAATATGCATCCTTAAATGTAAAGTTTTTGCCTTAATCTCGCTTGCATCAAGTATTGTTGTTTATATTTTAATGTTAATATTTAGGTGTTAATATTTTCTATTTTCTTTGTTAACTTTGTTTAATGAAAATTTTTTGATATTGTATTTTATTATGTCACACATATTGAACAAATAAATATTTATTTTATAGCGTTTTTTTTTCTTCCTCGAAGGGCCCGAAAATTGTTGGCGGTTCAAGCTTGATCCGGCTCTGCCTACTAAGGTAAATAAAACCATATTTTGTCTATCGTAAAACCATGTAAAATATAGAATACAGCATGGTGCGACTCATAAAGTGTAATGCATAATTATTACATTTTAAATTAGGTACCTACTGTGGCGTAAGTAATTTTTATTAAACAGTGCTTTACTTTACGCCCAGGACGTCCATGCTTTACAATATAAATAATATACAGTGATTAAAAAATGTAATTACACGATAAACTTGACATGGATGTATTTGCGTTCTAATGAAAAGGTTGATTTTGTGAATTAACAAAAAACGCTCCTCGCTCACTTATCGTAATAATCGAGAATCGACCCTATGTTATAGGTTATAGTTATGTCAGCATTCGTGGATAACTTTGTAACTGATTCATGATACAAAGACGATGGTATGTCAGCGCGCAAGTAATGTGACGTCAGCTAAGATACGACATTTCCAGTTACTTCGTAACACGGTACCTATAGCGGAGTAAAATCAGATGTGTAGGATGTCGTTTTTTTATTAAGCTATTAATGAATGGGACATTCAACATCATTTAGAGCATAGTTTTGGCCATTCATCATGTGAGTTACAATTTTTTTTAGTGCGGACAAATTTTGCAAATTAATTTTTTCCTTGCTCGCGAAATAAATTGGAAAACACGTTTTTTAAAACATACATTGCTCTATTAAATCAACGGCTCGGGATATAGCCCGAGTCGTTGAATGAATGAATTTTTATGATATGAAATTTTGTTTACTTATAGAAGACATTACAATGCTTCCGATGGCGGAAATTAAGTTTTTAAAATATAAGACGTTTTTGAAAAAAATGGCCGTAAAATCGCTACTAGCAAATATGTTCACGGAAAACTTCACCCTGCGGAGAGCTATGTTAATTATTAAGAATTAATATAAATATATGGAATGAAATGTAGACAAAACTATGTAGGTATTTACATTCAACTGTGTAAAAATAGGGCCTAAAATCATGTTCATGAAATAGGTCATGTGAGATGCATGCGCACGACTGACCAATTTTGGTTCGGCAACTTGACATACGTCTTTGTAATATGAACTTTTTCAATTAAAAAAATGCTGTATTAATCTCAGATGAAAGATAGACAAGATAAACTCTAGTAAGTGAGAAAACGTCCGCGCAATGAGATATAATGATTGTTTACTGTACCACAAGACCACAACATGTTATTGGTCGATTCCATCCCAACACCCGAAAATTTACTGGATTTTGGTAACAAACATTGCGTCCCCCTCCTAAAAATTTCTGTTTATTATGTGGACAAACAATACTGTACTATGGGTATTGACGTTACTTATTTTTATATATTTTTGACCTGAGGTATTCAGTGTGATCGGATAATTTGGTGAGCATTAATATTTTTATCTAATAAATAATAAAATAGTTTGAATATATACTAGGTATTACGAAAAAAAGTAGTCGATTGATTTTCCCTTTGTAAATATGGTTCTCAGTTCTCACCTGTAGTGTCGCATCAGTTATAATATATTTTTATTAGTGTCAATGTCTTTTTTATATTGTTTTATTTGGATATTTATTTGGAGGTAGTGACAGATTTTCAGACGTGATTTTACCGAGTATGCCTTTAGCAGCCCTAGTAAAATCATATCATAATCGTATCATAAAATCATATACTGTGTGTAACATCGAAATATGACATACAAAGTATACCCACAACTGCCGCAATGGGAGATCGGGGTATTATAACTTTTCTTACAGCAAGCTAAAATCGTCACTATAAAGCCGCTTTCATTCAACAAGTTGTTATGTTTTGATAAAATACTAATAACTAATCAATTTTACCCCACATTACCCCCCACTTTACCACAAAACGTTCGATGGTATTAGGCAATTTAGGCCTCCAATGAATGCCAATGATACCGATGTAACACGGCCGCGGAACGTGTAAAATTGATCCGTAATATTTGAATGGGAAACATTCTTGTTCTGCATCACATTCACCATCCAATTGTTTTATGATATGACGAAAGGTATACAGTGTGATTAATATTTTGTTATACTACACGATAATGTCATAATGTGATGGGCGATGTATATAAAATCATTTGTTTTTCCTTAAATTCCTGGACATCGGTTGCCAACGCTGTTAAAAAATCGGTAGCAGGTGTGACGGGATCGATATAATGAGAGTTTTTTGCTCGGGTTTTTATGTTTCATATTTCAATGTTACAAACTATACATAACGTTTATGTGCTCAAGTAAAGGGTCCGCCAATAAGCGCGCTCGATCTTTAAAATGAAATAAAGCAAGTTGTGTGAGAGGTATAAATGAAATTTATTTTTTGTTTGAAAGAGTATTCGAAGGCATTATGTATGGAAAATAATATCGGTCAAATGTCCACCTCGGCTTCGCTGGGTGGCGCGCATACGAGAAGTCCAATTTTCAATGACTCTGGCGCACAAATCGGGCTGTATTTCATCGATGGCGTGGCGTATGTTGACTTTGAGGGCATCAGTGTTTTGTGGTTGGTTTGCGTAGACCTGTGATTTAAGAAAACCCCACAAGAAATAGTCTAGTGGGGTTAAATCGCACGATCTCGGTGGCCAGTTGATGTCGCCTCCGCGCGAGATAACCATTCCTCCGAAGCGCTCGTGCAGAAGATGCATTGTGGCGCGCGCTGTGTGGCTCGTAGCGCCGTCCTGCTGAAACCACATATCCTCGACATCCATATTGTCGATTTCATGCCAGAAAAAGTTCGTTATCATGGATCTGTATCGTTCGCCGTTTACCGTGATGGACACACCATCGTCGTTCTCGAAGAAATACAGCCCGATGATGCCTCCGGCCCAAAATCCACACCAAACAGTTACCTTTGCTGGGTGCATTGCGACCTGGTGGACCTCCTGTGGATTGTTCTCGGCCCAATAACGGCAATTCTGCTTATTGACATTCCCATTTAACCAAAAATGTGCCTCATCGCTGAAGATGATTTTGCGACCAAAATCGGGGTCGACTTCCAACTGCTCTAAAGCCCAATCAGCGAAGATACGGCGCTGTCTATGGTCGTTTATTTTGAGCTCTTGTGTCAGCTGGATCTTGTACGGATGCATGCCCAAATCCAGATGCAAGATTCGGCGAAGTGATGTTTCCGAAAGGCGGAGTTCCTGTGCGCGACGTGAAATTGACTGTCGCGGATTTTCACGCACACTATCGCGCACAGCGGCGACATTCTGGGCAGATCGGACGTTTCGACGACGCGTCGGTGTTGGCTGATTGTTCACCGAACCGGTTGCCTCGAATTTGTTAATCAAACGACGGATAGTCGACTCAGCAGGACGATCAATTGCACCGTAAAATTGGCGGAGCGCGCGGAACGTTGCTCGAACCGATGAATGATTTTCGTAATAAGTTTTAACGATTTGCACATGTTGCTCGCGGCTGAATTGGTTCATGGTGATTTGTGAAGATACACTGAATAATAACAACTACGTTTGCCAACTCTACCACAAACAACATGGCCGCCATGAGCTGTCAAAGATCGAGCGTCCCTATTGGCGGACCCTTTATAATAAAATAAATTTTACTGAATTTTGAATACTTTGTTTTTTATTAAAAAAAATTAAATATGATTAATATTAAAGTGGCTTATGTTGTGAATAAGCCAGTGTGATTTTAAGTGTAGTTTACGTAGTTAAACAAACATCAAATTAGTATAAATAGGTAGTATGATCCTGTGCTCGACCCAGCAGGTTTTCACGGAAGAATCTCTCCACGGTCGGTGCGGATGGCGGTAGTCAAAGATGCAAACCAATGCTATAGAAACCCAAATTATGAAGGTGTATGGTTTTCATTGCGTTTGAGGGCATATATTTACATATTTCCTGAAGTATAATATTGAAAATAAAATATTGTATTTAATTCAGAATAAACGTTACCTACTTTATGTGACTCGCATGAATTTCATTCGCATCGCTGCGCTCGGCGTTTACTTTCATGCTCATATAAAGTATAACTTATACTCCTAATAAATTAAATATCTATTATATTATGGACACGATTAACTGGTTACTTTTACATTCTGTATCCACAATAACCTGACCTGACTGGTACATATTCTAAAATAACAGAAAATATGCCTGGATTCATATAAAATATTTGAGAAGAAACAATTGTCGAAATCATATTATTTCGCATCGAGTCGTTGTGCCAGTTTTTATCCAGAATTTTATCAATTTTAATCTAACAATAAACCAAATAAATATAGGTATACTAGTTTGGACAAGTTATGTTGCTTTTGCTGATTCAGCTCAACGTTTATAAACAAGTTCTGTATCCCCCATCCAGTGATATATTATAAGAAACGAAATACACGACTACAAAATATGCAAATGCTTTTAAGAGTGAAAATTCCATTTAACAAAAAACCTATAAATCTCCCGGGGCCGACAAAAGCAATTCAGCACCTTTTGGAGTTCGGCTTTCAACAAGCCACTGGTATATTTAT
This sequence comes from Tetropium fuscum, assembly GCA_964058915.1. Lineage (NCBI taxonomy): Eukaryota > Metazoa > Arthropoda > Insecta > Coleoptera > Cerambycidae > Tetropium > Tetropium fuscum. The sequence goes on from CAXKVY010000151.1 coordinate 147,759, forward strand.
TTCTTTTTTGAAAGAAAAGGATGGGAATATGTTGTGTTTAGGAGAAGGCCAAATTCATGAATTTTTCCGATCTGCTGATGTTCCATAAAAAATTCAATATTGTTTAAATTCCCTATATTTTTGGCTGTATCTACGAATTTAATCAGGGTAGGCTTTCATCTTTATGAATTATTTTGCAAATAACATCCTACTGTCCACAATCTGACATCGTAGGTGCACATTTTCTTACCTTTTGCTATGGTTGTACTTTTGTACAGTACATCTCTTAAATATAAGGAAAAAAATGTCACATGACGTTGACACTGTTGGATGAAGAGAACCCATAAAAGTAATACCTAGATTAAGAAACAGGGTAGTATTAAGTTGTGCTTCACGTTAAAAAGTAACTTTATTATAATTATAAGTAATTTTCTATTATAGTTTAATATTAAAGTGACTAGTGCTGTGAATAAGTATGTGTGTTCCGAAGGGTAATTTTACGTAGGTAATTGAACAAACCAAATTAGTATAAATAATAATACGATCCTGTGCTCGACTCTGCAGCTGTTCACGGATGAAGCCTGCGCACATATGCGTGATGCGTATTGGCATTCTATTATTCAGCGCAGCTGTACGCTGATTCGTGGTATATTGACTTTCTGTTACGCGTCATATGATATTACAATATATACTGCGATTCAGAGTACAACTATGTTTTATCGATCTGAATTAAAACAAAATGTAACAAATCGAGTTGGAAAAAAAGATTGGTTATGTCAAAGTTTACTGAATATATTACATTCAATAAATTTGGTTGTCTTTTGTTATTATTTCATTGTCGCAAACCTGTACAAAATAAGTTTGTATTAATTGCTTGTATGTACGCCATCAAGGTTCTGAAATTCAATGCAAATGAACTAAATTAATAAAATTGAATTGTGCAATGAGAAAATTTCTTCGATAATCGATTATTTCGTGCTAATAGTAAACGTTTTTAATGAACACGTTCGATTTAAAAAGACTGATGATGATGTGGTGCTTGCTGTAATGAGTAGCTAACTGATTTTAGTAATAAAATAAACACTAACTGGATTATACGTTATACATAAGTATCTATCGGCGAAAAGATATGCAGAAAATGCCAACGTAGCAGTTTTAATAAAAAAAACTATAAAAACTGTAGCTACCCGAATTATATATATAACGAGTGAAAACCTACGGTTGATTTCTTGGTAAAAATAGTTAATAGAAATAGTAAAAAAAATATTAAAACATGGATATAACGGCTGCATTATGGTGCATTTCTATAACTGCTTTCTTCTATACTAATATTTTCTATATCTAATATTTTAGTAGTACTTATAAATTGCATTTGGAAAAGCGTTTACACATTATATTCTTTCATACATGTAAATTTCAAACAAAAGTTTCGAAATAATTGTGCAATCTGCATAGTGTTACAAAACAAGATCTAAATATTTCAATAGAAGATTTCTGTGACGATTTTATGATTTTTTTTATATAAAAAATGTGGCCAGCTTAAAACCCAACCGACTTAAAATAATAATCTCCTCTTGCACTGAGTCATAGTATAGTTCGGTATAGTAGAAATTCATTGTATAATGCGTTTAAGACCGCTAAAACATAGTCGTGCTCTCAATCGCAGTATATATTGTAATATCATATGACGCGTAACAAGAAGCCATAGTATACCGCGAGTCGGCATACAGCTGCGCTGGATAATAGTACATAATGCCAATACGCATCCGAGATGTACTGTACCTATCTATACCCTGGTTCCGAAATAGTGTGGAGTGACTCATACATAACATCCAACTGTGCAACTACAATATGTAACCATAACATGAACAATGACAGTTCATGTTATAGTTACACATTACAGTCACACAGCTAGATATTACGTATGAGTCACTACACACTATTTCGGAACCAGGGTATAGTTAATGTTATTACACTATTGCAATGAAAGTCTCAAATAATATCGTGATACAAAAGTATAACTAGATAAAACTTATACACGTTGTTGTGTATGTCATTGGGCATATAAAATGAGAATTGACCATGGCACAAGATGAATGTGTTGTAGAATTGACGAATTTTCCTGTCAGTGCGGAAAAATATGTCGGAGGAAGAAAAAATTCATTGTCGTAGAAGCCAACTTATGTAGTTCGATAATTAATTGAAAAACCTACCTACTAAGTTTTTTTAAATATAGCCCATCATTAATATTGGTCTTTGTTTTAATATATAATTTATAGAATATAAATTAATTATTAATGTATGTGAAAAACACATTAATTCTTTGAAATTTTAAATACCTAGGTACATATTATGTTGACTAGATAGTATTAATTCTTTGAAATTTTAAATACCTACATATTATGTTGACTAGATAGTATTTATTATCTTTGTTTCTAAGAACATGTATCTTTTTTACATAAAAAACTTCGCTACAGTCGTAGGTTATTAGTTGGCGTAAATCGTAATTGGCCATATTGGTTAGGTTAGGATCTCAAATTGGGCGGGTTCCTATTTTAAAAATTAATGTATTGTTGTTTTATGGGGACTCAAGTTAAGAGCGTGATAGTATGTTAGTAAAATAAGTTGAATTAACAAATTTTTTGAAATTTTAATTGACTGAGAGAGTGTTGAAATATTTATTAAACATTATCAAAATAAAAATATTACCAGTTTTTGAAGGCGATAATTTGTGTAAAAAATGTATGTTGTTGCTTGTCAAGTGGTTCAGAGTGGAAGGTTTGAAGAGAGGAAGGAGGGGATGGTTTGACATGATCGTTGAATATTGCGATCTTTTAGGATGGTAAGTTATGACAATTACCCAGCTAGCAAAGTAGTTCTAGAAATTTTGATTGCTAGTTGTATCTAGATTGTATTATGTTTTATATCTAGAACACTGAATTGTTGAATTAATGTGGCAAATGAGACTATTTTGCCTTCAGAAACTGAATTGTTTTTTTAAATTTATTGCAAGAATGTTCTTAGAACATAATTATAGAGCACTTATAAGATAAGTGCTAAGGTTGCCCTGTACAGAACACAATTTTCCAGCAACGTGCTTATCGAATCAAATTACTGTAAACCGATGTAAAATAGTGCCTTATAGAACCAAATCCTCTGACTCTTATAAAATTATTCCGTAATATCTCTTATAATTTCTTTACAGAACTATAAGGGTTTTGTTACAATGTTTGTTACTATAAGGGGTTTGTTATAAGTTACAATTTTGCAGACAACAAATGACAAATATGAAAGCTGCTATCGAACTTAAGGGAAAAAGTTCTTTAAAGCAGTTATAGAGAATAATAATATAATTGTTATAAAATAATTATAGAGTAAATAAGTATTAATAAGTTCCATAAAAAACGCAATAGAACTAAGTGCCATACTTTAATTGACGCCATGTTTTAATAGAGTTTATTTTGTTGTTGGTATGAGAGTTTTTTTTTGCACGACATATCTTCTGGGAAATAATACCAATAAGTAAATGGAAACAAGTAAAAAGAAGTGGAGCGCTTCGGAGGAAAACGAAACAAAAAATACGAAAACTTATTACGCGATAGTAAATACGTATTGGTAGTGCGTAGTAAATGCGTGCGACCGAGCTTAGTAAAAAATGTGACTACATGTAGTATGTAGTTATATTGTAATTCGAGAAGGACAACACGAAATATAATTTGTACCAAACATACATGTAAAAAAAAATAAGGTTTACGATTTATTATTTTCTTCAATTGTCGTGTTTTTATGAATTAATAATAATAATAATATTTAAGTCACTCACCTCGATATAAATTTAGGGATTGATCGGTAACGAAATGTTATTTTCATTTCTCCGATTGACATCAAAACATTGAAATTATAGTTTCTAAGCACCAAAGTGTCACTTTGCCTGTCTTTGCCAACCCCGATTATTATTAAAATTATGTTATACAAGATCTTACAAAATTACGTATTATTAATTTTAAACAATCTGCGAAAATATTATACTTAAGTATATTAAATACCTACCTTGACTGCTTTCCTAACTTCGTTTCGACTATGAAAAATCAGCCGCTGCGGTATGTATCCGGGAAGTAAAGACAAGGCAAGTAAAAAAACTTCATAATTTGCTCGTTGAAAATCCGACTAATGAATTGTTAGGTGAGCATAAACGAAAATTTAATGCACAATTTAATCAGTTGCTCTAGCGAATTCCACACCTCCCTCACAAAATGTCCACGTTCCGGCTTTTCTTAATTAAAAATACTTCCGGAGAGAGGCTAATAAATCAACTGGGTCTCGCTAACATGAAAATTCTCATTCTTCCCTTACTTCAAAAGGGTTGCACGTGGAAAGCGGGCCAAGGGATGGTTTAAAGTAAATCATCCTAATCCTGTCGAAATTGTAATAACGCGGCACGATTGGAATCAATGAGGTGAATAGAGACAAAGCCACAATTTCAGATCTGAGCCTCTATTGTTTTCTGCATCCAATACGACCCCTTGGGGCAACCGTGCGTGAACCGTGAGACAACCACGACTGCAATCTCAGGGACACGTTTCAAGGAGAAGATCGATGTCTTTCTTACACCAAGGCTATAGAAGTAAAATATGTTTAGTTTAAATACAGACCCGTGGTAGGTAGCTATCATTGAAGTTATGTAAGATACAACACTTATTATTAACAATAACAATAATTATTAACATATTATAAAAACAATAATTATTAATACATTTTTAGTACCACCACAAATAAAAATACTACCCCTATTTGCACCCTACTTATTGTAGTTATGTATATCAATATAAAAAATTACGTAAACTATTTTTTTTTGGATTGGAAATACCACTGGGCACGTATATATATATGATCCTATCTCACGAAAAATGTATGTGACCTCGACAGATCTCTCGAGGTCACGGAGTATAATATATACGTTTAGTCGGAAAACGAGTCTAAGATGTCTAAAATGCACCCTCTACAACACACGCGAACAACCACCTAAAAAATATTCTTATTTAAATCGAATTGGCAGATTTTTCAAAAAATGGCCATTTTCTGAAAAATATCAAATTTTGTCGAAATTTTTTAATTTTTACTTAACACCCTATATCTCCCTCAGTTTAAACTCATCTTGAACTTCATAATTTATATAGGTGGATGGTTTTTTACTCATAGGAGTAAACAACAATCCAATAATGATTTGTTTTAAAAAAATTTCCATCTGATTTTAAATACAAAACTTAAAAAATTCCGCAAGATAACAGCTGGATAAAAACAGCCTAAAGGTTCAGAAAGATATAAATTTCTTTCTGAAACCTTTAAGCTGTTTTCAAAATCGTAACGATCTCCGACGCCCACAATAAAATGTGAATTTTTAGGTTTTATAATATTTAAAATCAGTTTAAATTTTTTTACAACAAATGATTGAAGGTGCATTCATTTTGAAATCGTTGAAGTAGTGCCATGCCAATGACAAATACGGTTTCAATAATTTTTTTTTGACTCTGCTGGAAGACACGAAGTTCAGCTGTCATATCAGTTATTTCTTGTAAAACAGAGGTGTAAAACTTCGCTTTGTTGCCTTTCTTCATTACAAAATGTATTCACATACGGCAACGCGACGCGGCGGTGATTGCAGCGCCGTTTTCTTGGAAACTAAGTAAGTTATCAAAAAAAATCACCAAAGTCAATAAGTTTCTTTTCTACAACTTTATTCCTATTTTTATCTTTAAAAACAAAAAAGTTTTCTCGATCGAGTATTTGTTGCTGCATTTTTAACAAATGTCGTGTCACCAACTTTTAAAAAATATATTACTGATGACGCGTAATTTTTTTTGAATTTCTGTCATGTCAATGATGATAAGAACGGTCTAACTTGGCTCTTATAAACATTTAAATTTAATCGGACTTAACTAAGTGAGATAGGGTGTTAGGGGTGCTAAGTAAAAATGAAAAAAAAATCAATAAGAGATTTTTCAGAAATTGTCGATTTTGATCAGTTTTGCAATTCCGGATTGTCTGTCTGGCAAAATCAGATCCGCCAGGTCGATTTACATAAGAATAAATTTTTTTTAGGTGTCTTTTCGTGAGTCTTGCAATGTCTAAGACGCACCCTCAGGTGCGTCTTAGACATTGCTCGTTCTCCAACTAGTTAGGACTAAGCACTTATGTTCAGTTGCCGTGCCAGACCGTATGCTGTTCACATACGCGGGAGAAAGAGAGAGATGCTACGCCGAAATAATTAAAGAGTTGCGTGTTTAATCATTTATTGTTGTGACTTTGAAATTTTATAAATATAATTAATAATGATTATCATGTGTAGATATATGATATATGGAGTGCAATATTTGAAAATTTGTTGTAATTCATTTGGTATACAGGGTTGTCTGATTTTTAACAGCAGGACTTTACTAGCCGATAGATAGTTCATCACATAATAATGGTAGTTTCTTATAAATATTATACGAAGTCAATACGAACTCAAATTCGGCTTCGTTTCGGTTGGTTAATTCTATAGGATGTTAAAGAAACAAACAAATTTTAAATAAGTGGATATGTCAATACTAAATAGAGGTAGCTTTCTGAAATTTGATATATATATATATCCTTTTGCATTGTGTATTGAATAGTTATTGCCAATTTTTTGTCAATTATATATTGACTTGCATACGGGGTATTCAAACATATTGTATTTTAAAAATCATGTACTCATGGATTTCTCACAACACAGATATAAAATATACATAATATACCTACACAAGGGATTCCTCGCGTACTTTACCACTTGCAATTTTTCTATGAAATGTAGTTTTTTAGTATAGGAAGCCGAATTCGACCATACTTTATGCAAGAAACTATCATTATTTTTTGATAAACTATCGTCTGGTAAACTCCTGCTGTTGTAAACGGGACCACCCTGTTGAAGTAGGTAGGTAATCACAAAATAAATATTTTAATTTGTCTGTAACTTCGATTTTCTGCTTTTGTATCATTCTCCACTATTTAATTTTAAACTACTTGCAACTGAATTCCCTCTAAACATCTGCATGAATAGTCGGAATATATTAAAATGCAATATCAAGACGAAAAATGCAAATATTATTTGTTCATTCTTCTATTTCACGCAACATTTCATATGCCAATCGTAAAATTCAATTAAGCGCGATAGCGGCTTAAAAGCATATCAGTTGAATATTCACCATATCTCAAAATTAATATATTGATGTGGTATTATTATATTTTATTTTTTTATTTTTATTTATTTTTTCATCCCAGCCACAAGTAACTAACATTTGACTCCAAGAGCATTATAGTTGCATCTGGTATTTTTAATACGCTTAAGATACTTGCGAAATATGCAAGATCTGTTTTATATTTCCTACGAGCGTTGACAAAACTAAATGCAATGCTATGGTTTTTAAATGTGTTACTTTATTACAAAGAATAAAAATATTACAAAACATAAATATCCACAAAAAAAAAACAAATAAAAAAGTCAGTTTCACAATTTGGTAATCTATATTTTTACCGCACACGTGCGGTAAAGTACTACTTTAAGTGCGGTATAGTGCCCTTTACTGCACGCTCATAGGAAAAAGTCTTTTATAGTCAATGAACTAGACCCAATATTTTGAAAAGGTCACCGTCATAATGTTATAGTATATAATATGTAGTAACTAATTTAATATGCGAAAATTGAAATATTAGCACGTCATTAAGGAACATCCTGTATATAGACTTCATCAGTTCATCGAGTTTAATCACTTTTTATCTTAATTACGAGGGATGCATTGACTGGATATTTCATGTGGTAAAATACGAACTATCAATGGTTTTTCTTTTCGACACTGCACAATAATTTGCAAGCATATTTTTTGCCATTTTCCAATCCAAATAGCGCGCCGCATTGTTTGCTTGTTGCTCGATTACTCCGCAACATTTCCAATACAATAACATCAATTTAATGAGTAAAATGGCTTTGCTTTGATTGAGTGCCGCGAGAGATTGGATTTTATAAAATTCAATAAACGGTAATAAAAACAGTCCGGCGATAATGTTATTGCAGATAGAGAATATTTGAACGTGAAATTAATTATACGACACCACAGTGTGCATCAACTGACATTACCGAACATGAAATTTAATTGTCTTTTTTTTATTTGAACAAAACAATCAAGCGAGGTCTATGCACAATGATTCTTTTTGATTTGATACCACAGTTTATTAAACAAACTTTACTAAATATATATATATCTGGGAAAGTTTGATTATACAAGCAATTTTCAGTAGAAGCAATTATGATAGGATATGTTTTTAGCATTTAGTACGATAACACTGTCTGAATCATTACTATTTTTATCAAGAGTCGTTAAGGTGTTATCATCAATCTTTAATAAGATTGGAAAATGTCTACAACAAAAAACATATCTAAGACTGCTCATATCTAAATATGACTGCATAGTTAACAATTTAGACATGAGCTCCAAGACTTAATGACTTACATTTAGATAACCAAACAACTTCATTTCGTGTATTATCTCTGGTTCCTGTTTTACAGTGTTTACAAAGTTTACATTGACTATGTGAAATAGTGTAGAGAAAAGGTAGATTTATGGCCATATTTGAAGTTTTATGTTAATTTGTAACTACTGTTAAAATATATATGAATTACAAGTGCGCAGTAGGGAACAGGGCCTATGCACAGTATTAATGTGGTAGCAAGCAATATCTTATTTAATTTTTCAAGAATTTGTTTAGTCCACCATAACCTCAAAATACAAATGAAATTTCTCTAACACTTACTGTCTGATAGACTTGTTTGTTGGTAACACGTTTTACCGTTGATGACGTGCATCGCCTTTTTTTTTAACCGACTATAAGTTTATGTAGCACAATTATTTTTTCTTTATTTTGCAATGTAGGAAGAAAAACATTATAACCTTTTATTTTCTAAAAAAATAATATACGGGATATTCCATTTAAAAAACTGTTATTTTTCTCAAGAACTCAAAAACGAGATGCCCAATTGTTTTGTTATTTTTTTATCTTAATAAGCGTTTAAAATGCCGCTAGTTTCTAATTTAATGGATTCTCCTGTAGTAATAAGAGAGTTAGCAGCACTTAATTTGAAACAGCCTGTATCTTTGTGAATTGTCAACGGTACAATCATCATATAATTGAACATATTTCTAAAATGTATGTAGAACTTCAGAGTAAGACAGACAAAAATTATTAATCATTCTGATCTGTGTTTCGCATATTCATCATAAAGTCATATTCTTCATCATAAAAGCCTCGTAATAAAAATGATTAAATTAAATTAAATTCGCTCAAGTGTGTAGATCTTGAGTAAATTTAATTGCCATGTTATTAATGAGGTAAATTTTCAAAATACCAGACTACTAGCAATTTTAAATTGTTATTATATAGACAGGTTACATTACAGTTTGATTTTGGGTATGATTTAAGCGCGCATTATTTTAAATATCTAAGTATTAACGTTATTATTTTGCCTATTAAAATATCACATACCTCGCAATAAATAAATATATATTTTAAATGAATAAGATTAGAACTAGCATTATAATAAATAGTTTTGTAACATATATTAAATTTTTGCGCATTAAATTATGCCATTATTATTCATGCACGAAAATATCGATTATTGTTAATTAAGTAAATCAATTGTTCCACTATCTTATAAAATCTACCTTAGTACCTATATGATTAAATTGTTTTGCATTAAATTTGATTTATTGAGAATTATTTTTTTAAATTGATTTGATTAATAATTGACAAAATATTTATTATAATGCTCAAAGCCAATGCTCATTGTATTTAATATAATGATCGTTTAAATTGTCCCCTTTGATTTTGTCTTTCCTTTTGACTCCGATGGTATCCAGGCTTTATAGATAAGAAAAGAAGGTCGAAAGGACTTTACTAACGGGTATATTTCCTTTTAGAGGACCTTAAATCCATTATGTTGCTTTTTCCTCTTGAAAGATTCGATAAGATCCTAAAGGGGAAGGATATTAAAGGCAGTAGTGGTCATGATATTTCTGTAGGAAATGTTCTCTAAAAATTAGATTACTATAATACCTAGCTATATTTGACCTATGCCTATGCCTACTTACTATCTATACTTAAGTATCTATAGTGAAGATAAATAACGGCCTGGAAATTAGGGTTATTACAACATTCGGGTCATCTAGAGACGGAGACAATACGGGACAATAGATAATACAGGGAGACAGAATTGGTTACGTTTTTGGCCGATCCAAGATCGTTCCATTCTAGTCGTCCGTCTTTTTCTCCAGAATGGCACATTTGCCATGCTTACTGTTACAATTTACTTGAATTCTTTGAATACCCTATAAGAGATATTTGTCAAATAATTTGACAATATCAACGAATTGATTCATGTTAATACAAAAATCCTATTTGAAACACCTTCTTGGTGAAAGTAAAATGTCGTATAGCCCCATTGCCTTAATAATATATGGTGAAAACCGAAAATGTACTGTGCCTTGAGATATAATTCTCAACAATGGCAACGTCGCTTGATGAGTTTTACTTGGGTTTTACGTCAATGTCAATTAATGAATGGAAACAGATGTTTAGTGCAGAGACAACCTTGTTGAGGGGTTGACGAAACGCCGTTGTGTACTTGTGTTTTATTTAGTGTGTTCTATGAATCTTTGTATTTATTGCGATGTAGGTGAACAATTAGTGGGTAATTATGGTGCATTCTTGTATAGTTTGTAAAAGGGTAGATCATTGAAGTCCGGAAAATGTTACTTTTCATCGGTAAGTATTTTGAAGGTTAGCTACAATCTTCGGCGGCTTGGCTTGGCTTGGCCAGGGCCAAGAAGCAGCGTTGCCGAATGGCCGCCGTCTTCCATTTTCTCTCTCGCACTCATTGCACTTTTTAGAACAATAATAGATCGGCCCTTCTAGCGTTTTATGAATGAACCGTTGGGTCTCCCCGTATTAAAATATCTCTGGGGTCATCTATAATAAGGCATATGTATATAGATAACGTGTAACAAGATTGATCCAATAATTTTTGGAAACTTTCCATTCCATTAATTAAGGGAAAATTGATATCTTAATTTTTTAATTTATATTTATTTACGATTTACGTCATCTATATAGGTAAACCTGGAGTACATTTTAAAAATAAAAATTAGGAAGAAATGTAGCACAAAACAAATTCAATTGCTTTTTTTTGTCACCTTCCATGCACTGTAGTTATATTTTGCTAGACTATACAACTCGCACTGAACATGAAATACCAATGTGGGTGGAAACTGCAAACGGTCCGTATATTTATTTGTTGGGGTTATGAACGTGCCCATTGTAAAATGTGAAATGTGTGTGGTCCAAAAGAAAATAAATATACTTAGACGATAACATAAAATAACAACCCAGGGTAGGTAAAGCTTCAGTTCAGGCAAATACCTACTATACAAATACAGAGTAGAAAATATTTTATCATTAAAGTTGTGTGTAATGTATTTCGCTTACCCAAGTAAACAAATATGGTGTGGATTTCCTACAACTGGGCTCGGAATTCACTTCTGAAACAAAACATTTTACTGTTATATTAAATATTCGAATTCAGTTTAAAGCGATATAATGTTAAAAAATCACATAGCAGTGAATTAAGTCTATAAAACTTAGTTTTACATCTAGCATTCAATATTTAAAATATCAATATATTAGAAAAAAATTCAAAACAAATGTATTAGGTATTTAAATTTTAAGGCTAAAGGTTCTTATGAAGTTGATATTAGCTTTGATTAGGTATGTTATACAGAAATTATTTTAATAGTTTCCTTAGAAAAGCGTCTGATCTAAAGGATACTACTTCATAAAATTTTTAAAAACAGTGACACTGTTTATTAATATTAATATCTACATATTCCGCCAGTATAGGTATAATAAATACGACAAATCACAATCAACTTTTCAACAACTTTTACAGAACTATGTTCAAAATTCGCCAATAAATAGAATGACTACTATATATAACTCAATTCATTATCATGTTGATATATTTACCACTATCTACTTTAATTTATAAATTAAAAGATATCTTGTAATTGATTCATTTTGTATTTTGCAAGTTTTCATCCACCGTGTATAAAAAGTACATTTACATAATATATTTGTTAAAACTATATCGAAAACAGGTAAGCACATGGACGAGTTTACATTTCAAAATAATATTGTCTCGTAGAACTATTTGCTGAGTGTAATGTTTTCGTTTGACTTGTTTTTTTTTACTCTGTTGATTTGGATTTGTTTGTTTTATTGAACAACAGAAATAAATAAACAAAAACATCGCACTCAACAAATAGTTCAACGAAACAATATTTGTAAATTAATCTAGGTACCTAGGTAAACTCGTCTAGATCGTATTTTAATTTTGTATTTATATTCTTGTTAGGTAAGTTGATATTATTAATTATTTAACTATGATACACTAGTTAATTTCATACTCTGTTACTACTGAAATAGTACGTTTGTAATTTGTGTATTGTGTAGTGGGACAGCTCTTAGATAGTTAACTAACAGTTTGTAACTATATAATCTTGTAATTTGACTGTATTTCTAAACCATTCGAGGATGCTACTTTTTGGGTTTTGCCTATGTTGCATCCCTGATGAATAAAGAAATAAATAAATAAAGAAGTTATACTACCTAGGACTTATACCTAGATAATTTAAAATATAAAATAATTAAATACTGCGTTAAAAATAGCAAATCTCATTAATATAATAGTTATTTGATTAACTAGGTAGGCAGAAAAGTATGATAACACTTTTACTGCCGTGTCTGTTTTTTCATAAATCGGGGATCGAGGGTTAGGAAACCAACCAAATCGGTACGTGGTATTCAGCCTTGTTAAGCATAATTAATGTCTTTCCAATTGTCAATTGTTTAAATTTAATAATAATTTTATTAATTAACATTTACTCTACATTTCAATAAAAATCGTGTTTGTTGAGTTTTAATTTGGTTACTATATTTATGTTACCCACTGGCTTCATATGTAAACAATCGAGCTCTTTCCATCGAAACCAACAAGACTTTGCTAGGCCGACAAAGTGACATTTTGTTTTTTGACATCCACTTAGCTTCTTATTTAAATAATGAAAATGGGTGTATCTGGGGATTTTGGGGTAGCGGATCAAGATTTTTTTCTCAAAATGAATATTGAATATTGCGGCTTTAAGTTGGCGGACATGTTTTCCATTTATGGTCCGAATCGACTCAGGATCAGTGTCTCGGAAATTTTAAGGTAGCAGTAAACGATTTTTTTGTCAAAATAAACATTCAAGACATGTTTGCCATCTATGGTTATGGTTCGACTTAAGATCGGTATCTCAGGAATTTTGTGGCCGCTATCACGGGTTTGTTGTAAATAAATATTCAAGATGGCGGACGTTTTCTTCCTCATGGTCCGAATCGACTCAAACTTGTTATCTCTCGCTGTTTTTGGAGCGCAGACTACCAATTTTTTGTCAGATCCAATATTTGTTTTTATAATCTCACTACCTATATTTTCGTAATTTATTATTTACCTAAATACTATACCTAAACTTTTATACCTGAATACGTTTTGTATCATCAATAAAATATCTATAGGAAGAATGACTATTTTCAGTTCTTTCGTGGTAAATTTTAAGAAAAGTTATGGTGATGGAATTATTTGACTATATATTATATATTATCTTGTTATTTCTTAGACCTCCACCTATCATCTACAGATCTACATACAGCACATAACGCACCGTTCAAATATTATTAAATAGAAGTAATTAATTAAGTAATATTTATCGTGATACCTATTTTTATCTAGGTTGTAATTCAAATAGCTTTTATTAATCATACAATAACCGTTGCAAACATAGTGGATAAGGATAACCACTTGCAGCTAGTAAAGTTATATATAATATATCATCGTAATTTATATATCCAGTTAAATTTAAAAAATATAGATATACGGAAAGGTTATTATATCAGTTTATCTTGACGATCTAGCGGGAGCGATTTGCACATTAATCTATAATTGCCTGTCATGTTTTAATACAAAACTATGAAATATACCATATCGATATTGCTAAATAATAACCATTAGGAGAAAACCCATCATCGTGAGAATTCCCGTAAAATAATGGCAGGAATATGTAGTTCGTATACTACGAAATGTCGTGTGGAGCCTTCAGTAACGACTCTTAATTATAACTATTAATCTAATATTATAAGGTTGCTATCGGGCGAAATTACTGTGCTGCTATTAGACTTGTATTATACATCAGTGATTATAACGTTGGCGAACCTGTGATTAAAGTGCCCCACCCCCTGTACACCCTCTCCCAGGCTCAGGTGCCGTGCCTTGGGGGCTTGATTTCATGCAAGGTAATCTTACCCGGTGCACAATGCTTTTTCGGTAGGTAAATGTCTTATAAATTACTTCAAGCCGAGAACGACCCTCGGGCGCCTAGAGACCGAGTGATTTGGATTTTTCATGGAAACGTATTGTCTGCTATTGTATAGCATTAGAAACAAACCAGCAGCAAACGGACACATACTTAAAAAAAATTGTTAGTTACGCTAGTTAGAGGGCGGCTTCGAAATTTTTAAAAATACACATTTTTAAAAATTGTATGAGGAGCTATTATATTAGAAAAACAAAAATATAGGTATGTAATGCTCTTTAATAATAATAATAATAATAATAATAATGCACTTGGACTTAATAACACTAAATATGTAGTATATGCTAAATAAAGAAGTATACAGTTAAGTAGATCTACTTGTGTACATGGTCTATATTATAAACAATTTTCAAAAACAAAAACGTAAAAACCACTAGTCTCAAATTTATAAGTCAAAACCTAAAAACATCACCCAATCCTAATATTTAATGTAATAACAATTAAAAAATGTAAAATAAATTTAAATTGATCAGTAACGTAAGTAAAGTAAGCAGTAAGCTATTGTTAATCAAATAATAAGAATCTCAAATTTCGTTTCTCTAAGCCAAAAACATCCGTCACTTTCTGAATAATTGCCATTTTATTCTCCTCAACATATTTTCGATGAACGCTACACACAAACTACAGAGCTGGGTCTCTTTCATAGTTGTCCTAAGTCATGCGTTAACTCTTCTAAGTGTTCTAAATGAGACCTCAATAGAACATGTGGTAGGAGCCATAATTAAAAAATATTTCAAAATTTTTTTGGTGTGGGGGAAAAAATCGCATTCCATTTATAAGTTTGGTAATATGATCATAAGTACCTGAGTAATGCCTTTATTTTCCAACTTGTCAAATAGCATATTCTCCCTCTAAATTTTCGATCTCAAAATCCTTGGAAATACATCCTACATCTTTTAGGCTTAATACAACCCCTTGTTTCAAAATTGACGTATGAAACTGCCATAAAAATGGTGCAGTTATATTCAGAGCGCAGATGGATTTTTTTTCTAAGGGGGGCGGTCCGACAATTTGGCAACCTGAATCAATGGGAGTGATGCGCACATTATATATACCTAAACATTAGTTTTGAAAAAGTACATGTACAGTGTGGATCAAAGAATTCGCAACAAATGGGAAAATATTTTATTAATGATATACATAAAAATAAATTATCACATTATTTTAACAGTAATGACAACTTACAACATTTAAATTACATTTTTGACACTTATTGCCGACGTCGACTGTTGACTACAACTCGACAGTTATTAAAGAACAAATTCTAGCCCTCGTGGTTTTCTGGCTAGTAGGTTTTATTATTTAAAAAGTATTTATTGATTTTTGTCAGTTGTTGTAGATAAATTTTTACCTATAAGGGAGACTGGAAGAAAGCTGTAAACGTAAATAAACAAAACGTCCAGTCTAATTTTCAATTTTCATCATAAGTTTAAATATTTCATTGCGGGTATATGTATTTTTCAATAAATAATTAAATAACTGTTTTAAAAAGTTAGGTTTAGTTTGATTATTTTATTAAATTCGGGCCATTGCGGGGTCCAGAAGCGCTGGACCCCCCTCCGTGTCTACGCCACTGGCGTTTGAATTTTGGTTTATATTTGAAGAAAATCGAGTTTTAAGAGAACTTATTATTGAGCCTAAATAAGGTATAAATACACAAATCGTAAAATATTGCCCCGTAGAGTTTTTTCGAACGTTTGCTCGATGCTTTTGGCGGATTCGCAAATTCCAAGAATTTTTTTTGTCTGAGAACTTTCAGTAGCTTTTTGTCATTTTCCAAACTTGATGATGTGAAAATCTATGTGATTCTTAAAAAAGAGTACCTCAATCAATTGAAACTGCTTGTATTTTGTTTACTGGTTCCAATATTGCAGAATATTTGGCAATTATTGTAACAAACAATAAACTGATAAGAAGCTAAAGAAGATAATATCTGTTCGAAATGTGTAGATCTGCTTTGGACGTTGACGATGTTTCAATTGACATATTTTCAATGGTATTATAATTGATAAGAAGGAAAAGAGAAGACGTCGGGAAGGAACGAGAAAATTCGAGAACACGTCAATCTTCTTGGTATGATAATTATTATTAATGTGGAAGTTTATCTAAAGTAAGCTGCTAGCCATTTATTTTATAGGATAATGCAAAAACTCAAAAAGGTGCGCAAAAGATTGTTTTAGGGATTTAAAAATTTTAATCGTAGTAACAAAATACACGAAGGTCCTATGGAACATATTGCATGTTTTTGGTTTTTAAAGCGATTACAGAAAATAGGGGAACCATTAAAGATGTATTGAAGAAGTCCTGTAATTACTCACACGTAGAAGATATTTGATTCTTTAGCCTCAGTCGAATATTGTTTTGAATTCGGGCAGATTTTTTGGATATTTGTTTGTTGTCAACCATACTAGAAGTAGAGTTGAAAACTTTAGTATTTTGGGAAGTTTCAGATAAAATTATTCTAAATAAAATATTTTCATAAAAAATGCCTAATATGATTTTCTGATTTGCTGAATTCTGAAACAAAGAAGTGGTGTCAATAAATAATTAGGAGAAACTATTGTGTTGAAATCTGTAAACAACAGCGCTGTTTCTCATCTAGGTTTTAGCTTCAGCACAATATAAATGTTGAAACATTACATATTGTATTGAGAAATATATGTGGGAATAATAACATTTTTACCGAGATTTTCGCTCTTTAGAGGGAACACCCCGTAGAGGGACGGATTCCTCATATGGCACCCTATTTGTCGTGATATATGCTTGTTGAAACTAAACAGTGGAATCATGACAAAATGAAACAATTCTTCTTTTAAATCGTTCCGCAGTAAATGTTCCATATAGAAATCATCAGCTAAGGAAGTTGCCGTTCATGGCCTAGTGACTCGAAGCCAAGGCGAATCAGTTTCCTTATCGGTATATAGTCAAATCGATTGCGGCCTCTATTTTTCGAATTCATTCAGATGTGAAGAGTAATATAGCATTTCCATGAATGCAACCCCATAATGTCAGCGATGACGATTTCGCCTAAAGTGGGTTTATCATAAAATCCATCACGTCTGCATAAAACAGTAATATCCACTCTATTTCCCTCACGTTACAAAAAAAGGACAAAAGGAGCTGGTAATATAGGCGTAATAATTTAGCATTTAAATGTCAGAGAAATGCAGAGATGGATTTTGAAAATATGCCTTTTTGCAGGTTTTATGTAGGGCTGTAATTTATAAAAAGTGACGGAGGTATTAAGCACGGGCATATGCGCGGAGTAAGAGGATGCGTCAATTAATTACGGGAAAGGTTGACAGCGAACACCGTGCAAAATATTTAATTTGCTTTAAAAAAACACCTAGCGTTTGCACTACGCAGTACAGGTATATACAGGATGCCCCAAAATAACTAGAGGAGCTCACAATAATATACAAGAATGTCGAGTGTCCAACCGTTTTGGAGATAGACTCTAAAGAACTTTCGCAAAAAATATTTCTATGTGAGGCTGTTTTATTAAATTTGTATATAGGTGCTGTAAACAAAATCCACCACCACGACAGTTGAGTTGAGATCAGACTAGGTGGCATGCGCAAATAAATAAATACACCTTTAAAATAAATAAATAATTGTACTTCCAATCTACGATAATCGTAACAGTAATATACACAATCCACTGTAAACGCAATTTATGTTGGCGGCACGTCGCACACGTAAAGGTAGGCCTACGATTAATATGCTATCCATAACTAAATTTCTTATGTGCATTTTCCGCCATTTTGAAAGAATGGTTAAATTCAGTTTTTTTTACCAAAACTCGTTTCTCCGTTAAGATACGATAATTTTGAATCGATACTTTTTGTTGCTTTTTTTACGCTCTACAATTAAGGTCTCTTACATTTTTTACCTATGGTTCATCGTTATTGAGATATTGATCGAAAAAGTCAAAATTTAAGGTAGTGAAATTCGTTTTTTGCTCTTTTCTCGTCATAGATATCGAAAAAATGATGAAACTTTTATTTATTATGAAACTTTTATAGCATATTCGACCTACAATTTCGTTTTTCTATGTTTTTCCTTCGACCAAATTTACGATCTCTAGCGCGCCGCAAAGTCGGTAAGTCCGTGCCCCGTTTCGATTTAGCCGCTCGCACGGTTGTATAGACACGTCAAAACGGATGAAATATTGTTAGAGGAATTATTGGGATACAAAATAAATAAATAAACCAGACAAATTATGAAACAAACACATAAAATGTATTGAATAATTTTTTGTGTAGCCAAAAATAATAATTAAGGGGTCGTTTCGATGGTCCTGGCTGAAGAAGTTCTTCCTCGGTTAACTCTTGTGTGCGAGTTGTGGAGACTCTCAAACCACAGGAAATAATGCTGGGATGGTCGAAACATCACCATCATCGTCGTCGTCATTGAATAGAATGTCGACTCTGACGATGTTGTTGCATGTTTGCCCACTATAATGCAGGCAAGTAACGGAGCAACTAAATTTTTACACAAGCATCCTCACACTTTTCTTTACATTTGCACGAAATGAGTTTTAAAAGTTCAGGTGGAGCGTAATTAGTCTGTCGCCAACCCCATTCCTGAGGATCTTTGAAAAATCCGAGCCACGTTTATACTTGTAGATATGTCCGGAAAATGTGTTGGCGGACTGCGCTTTTTGTTGGTGAGAGTAGTGAGAGGTGATTCAACTTATTTGTCGTTACTGACTTTGTAAAGTACTGACAAAATATTAATCGATTTCTCCTGTTCATCACCGTCATATAAGGCGATGAGGACTCGCTCTCCACCATAAATTAGAACCTCCAGATCGAGCTTTTCTTGCTTAAATAATCCTACCGATGACTCTAGCTCCGGATGATTGTCGAGAATGTTGATACATTTCGACAATCATCTGGTGTATTGCCTTTAGCTGGTTTGCGAAAAAATATATTTCTTTTGTCCTGTGCAAGTCCGGGAATTAAAACCAAATGATCGATACTTCGCCGATGACTACCACCGAGTCATAAACCGATGCTTCTTTAATTACCGTGGTTACAATGAGGGTATCAGCGTCCTCAAAAGCCTGCTCTACTTTTATTCCGATTTTTGTGAAATAACTGCGGAGCATTTGTATTAAATTGTCCTTATTTTGGTCCCTTGCAAGAAACTTCTCTTGACTAACTTTCGGAGCCGTAGTTTCATCGAATGTGAACTGTGGTGATTGATTTTTCCTGGAATGTCGTACCCTTTCCGAGGTTTTTGTTTATGCGTGTCTCATCATTCGAAAAGAGAAAATAGCGAAAAACAAATTTCACTACCTAAATTTTTGTTTTCGATCGATATCTCAATAACCATGAACAATAAGTAAAACATGTAGATTGTAGAGCGTGACAAAAGCAACAAAAAAGTATGAATTCAAAATTATCGTATCTCAACGAAAATACTGAAAAAAACGAGTTATTAAAAAAAAACTGAATTTAACCCTTTTTTCAAGATGGCGGAAAATGCACATAGGAAATCTTGCTCAACAATTTGAGGTTAAGCTTTTCTAGCCCCCCCCCACTTCATATCAAAAATTTAGCCTTCTAGGTTTATTTGCATTTCTAACCCGTTTTTTCCGACGTAATGACTGTATTAAAAATAAAACGATTTTGACGCCCTTTTGGGCCGTTTTTTCAAAATGGTGGCGTTGGCGGAAGAATTATTTTTTTCTAATTTGGACATGTAAAGTGAGATTTTTCAAAACCCTTTGACGTTAGGAAACGTCTTACTTTTCACAGCCAGTTACGAAAAGTTAAATATTACGCAACTGGTTCTGTAAAGTTCTTTACATAGTAGGTTATTTTAGACCTGACAAGCTATGAAAGTGACGAGCTGTCACATCCTTGCAACCGGATTGTCTTTAAACGTATAAAATTCATAGTTTTCTTCTCATAAAATATAAAATTGGTGAAAATTAGAAAAAATCTTGTATGAAACACGTTGGGAAACTCGCATCCTTTGGCGGAACTCGCTCGTTCCACAGAAATCTGCTCGTTACACAAAATAGTACTAGTCGCAAATAACGCAAATTCAAATTCGTCAAAAAATAAAATGAGGTTTTCGTTACCATGGTCTGACGTTCTTCATGTGGATGTTGTTTTGATGTCTGTGATAAGCAGTAATCAGGCAATAGCGCTAACTGTTACACCCGAATCCTTAAATTCGTTTATTTGAATTACAGGGCCTTTGCCACCCAAAAATGTAACGTTTATGTAATGCTTTTATATATCCCTTCGGAATATTAAAAGTAGTCAATGTGGCGTCTAAGGATAGCAATAAAGCCATTGGCGTAGGTGGCGTAGACACAATAAACGTAAAATTTAAATTCCGAATGAGTGCAAGGATGCAATAAAAAAGTGAAATATGCGTATGGAGACCAGGATAACAGACACGTTTTAGCACTTGGCTGCTCTTGTCGATTGGAACAAGCTGTAAAATACAAATGTGAGGCCGTTTCGGAGGCAACACAAATTCCGCATGTGTTTGCTCTGGACATGACCTGCCAATTCGGCTGTTTGTCTTGTAAATGATCCGTAGAGGTCGGAAGGACCCCAAAAGACGGCCTATTACTTTGTATAATATATTTGTTCTTTTCCACCCGAGTTTCCCGCTTCATTTGTCACGGAATCGGCTTCTGTCTGAAGCTTTTTGTTCCCCTTTACGGAAGTCAAACTTAAATATACCTATTAGCTTTCATTTGTTAATTTTACACGTGAATGTGAATATGGATTTTATCAGATCTTAATCGCACACGTTGAACACGTTACATTGAAGTTGGTTTGGTATTCCTGAATTTTCCTTGATTTCGATAATTTTAGGTAAATAGACAAAATTGTATTAAATCTGTCTATTTACCTAAAATGACCGAAAACAAGAAAAATTCGATGTACATGTAAAAGGTACAATTATTGATGTACACGATCTTGATTTTAGATAATTTAGTTGAAATTCACCGCAATTTTTAGTTGAAAATCACCGCCCAAAACTATGTACGTAAAACGTGTTGCTATGTAAGTATAAATATCTCTTGTCTGTACCACGCTATTTATATTTATGTTACATAAGGCATTTGAATGACTATACAGTTCACAGAATTTATGCCATGAAGCACATTTCTAAGATAAACCACAGGGAAGGCTGTGTGGGCTTTTCAGATAATCTAAACCGTCTGTTCCCTGGCTTTGCTGATTAAACCAAGTTTACACACTTGCTGTCTGAATACCAGATTTCTTGATAATCCCAGAAGTTGCCTTCGAGATGACTCCGGGGAACTTAGTTTACTGTTATTGTTTCCTCCTAGATATCAGGAGGATGTATACACCCATACATTTTGCCCAAAGTTTAACGTTTGTTATTGTCACGTAGCAAATATAAGCGTTTTATGATTAATAAACTTATTATGTCTAAAATATATTATATCTATTAGGCAAGAGATAGGCAATAACGAGAACAGCATTAAACGATTTATTATTGTCAGTATAATAGTTAAATATTTTATTAGTTTAATTAAAACAATAAAAGCAATATTGCAAAAAGCATTCAAAGTCAAACTGATGTCATGTCAATAAGGAAGCTGGCACAGTAATGACATTTCGAACTTTTGATTTATGATGTAATAAGATATAATAATATAATAATTTATGCTTGTCGGTTTCCCAAGGACCACGCATAGGCATTATAGATAATATAAATTTGCCGTTGGATGTATGAAAAATATATTTTTTTACGATCATAATAATAGAAAGCAAACATTTCGTTCTCTGATTCCGTATAGTTGAGTTTAATTATCTTCCTAGGGAGGACAGTTTTCTATAAAGTAAAATAGTATATACGATTCAAATCTTTAAAATTGGCAGCTACGTCACTAAATTATTCTTAATCTACAACATACGCCGTTCAAGCGTTCTTTGTCAAAAAATAATAAAACGAGAGAAACAGCATAACGAAGCCTATTATGTAGCTGTATGATATATGATTCGTATGATTTATATCTATGACGACCCGCATTTAATCCCGATAGTTTGCATACAAATAATAAAAATAGGTAAAACGTGGGGCGCATTTGAAATAAGTTTTTATTTCTTACCAAAGGTCAGAATCTCAGCAACGTCCAGGTTTGTGTCCTAATTATTTTATAGTTTTTAGTACAACTGACGATTAAAAATAAAAACCGTTTAAGTTAAAAGTTTTTTTACCTATTTTATAGTTTTAGTTTTTTTAAGTGTCCACCTCCTGCCTCCATCATCAAACCCTCGTCACCAAGTATAATGTATGGAACTCGTTAAAAGCAACCAAATGACCCAGTTATCTTAAACAACCCTTAAAGTATCAAGTTTGAGATAAATCGGTTCACAAAATCGAGTCCGCTATTTTGGATAGTCATAGTCCCCCTTTTTTTTTATTCGCCATTTTGATATTTTAATTTTAATTAGACAAAAATTGTATTGAGTGACCTTAAACACCTTAAACAACAAGTTTCAAGGTTGAGAGAAATCGGTTCATACATAGGATGGTCCGCAATTCCGTCATTTTGATTTTTTTAAATTGTATTGAGTGACCTTAAACCCCGCAAAGTTTTAAGTTTGAGTAAGATCGGTTCAAAAATAGGATAGGCCGCCATTTGGGATCCGCCATTTTGATTTCTTTAATTGGCGCAAAAATTGTATTGAGTGACCTTAAACACCGTAAGGTATCAAGTTTGTGACAAATCGGTTTATAAATCAGAAAGTCCGTCATATTGGATCTGCCATTTTCATTATTTTTGTATTAAAGATTTATTTATGGAACAAGTGCAAAAAGTAAATATTTATTGCTCGCGGCGTGAAATTGTCCAACAAGGGCCTCAGACTGAGTTGGACAACACGTCGAGTGCGATATAAACACTTTTTGTACAAGTTGCATACAATATTTTTTCTACGTTCATGCAAAAACCAAAAAATGTTTAATTTAGCTGGCATTAATGTCATGCCATTAGCTGACATGTCATGATCTTTATGTCAAAACAAAACACCGTGGTAGAATTAGATGTGTGCAATAACATTTTTATTGCACTAGTTCAATAAAGAACCAGTTTTGGCATTAAATATAGTTCAATAGTTTTGTTTTTTTAATGTAGAAAAAAAAATTAATAATGTATTGCCACCAGAACAATATACACCTAACAAATTTCAAGTCTCTAGCTCATCAGGAAATAAAGCTTAAAAAAACGTTTTAAAACGCTAATACGTATGGTTCCATACATACTTAATATCAACATAAAGTAGCTGCTTACCATAGTAGTAGCATAGCTAATATACCTACCTTAATTAAGCAGATAACGTTTTACAACGGTTTTAATCCCACTTTAATAGACAATAATATATTAGGTATACAAAAAACGGTACAATTTGGCAAACAATTTAGTTTACCCTTATAACAAACAAATTATTCTGCATGATATAGCATGATATTACATTGAAACCCACACGTTTCTGCCAGTTTTTTTAAACTTTTTTCTTTCGGGATTCGTAAGAACTCTTCGATAGCCAGTCTAATCAGAACTCCTTTGAACTACGAAAATTCTTTGGAAAAAAATCTGGCATTTTTTTACATAGAAACTTCTTGCTTTCGGGATTCGTATGAAGTCGATCACCATTTTGAACTCCCTAGGTCCTCCTTCGAACGCTTTCGTAATTTCTTTCAGAGAAAAAAATATTTTGCGAACTTAAAATTTGCCATTTAAATTACATTTTTGGCGATAGAATAATATTCTTTTAAACTTTTTCAACTACTTTGCATAGAATTATTTTTTTTTTGAAAATTCCGTTTTTACCACTTGCAAATTCAATGAACCTTTGTTTTTTTTCATTGTGACCTCCTGAATTCTTTTACTCTAACGAAAATTGCATCGTGAACTCTTTTTTGTTATAAAAACAGAACAGCGTGAAGTTGGTGAGGTGAAATTATTTTCCGCGTTTTCTCGACCGTAATTGCTAGTGCTAGTACTGCTAGTGCTGTTTTTCATATTCTCCTGAACTCTCTTGTTTCTACTGGGAACTCCCAAAAAATTGGTACTAAAAAACAAGCAGCGCCAACTTCATAGGACTCCAGGTGTGACATCTTCCAAACAAACAAATAATGTCCACACATAGGAAACTTAAACTACAGATAAAATTATTGTCATAATTTTTCAAATAGTTATACCTAAATGAACCGTTCTGATAATTTTGGTTTTCAATACATGTTAAATTATATAACTTTATCTTTGAAAACCCTACAGCTGTTTTAAATATGTCTGATGTGATGGAATGCGTGGGACGATACTTGTTAATTTAATTGGGGTTTGAAAGTTATCTAACTCTAATATCCATCAGTGGGAACATTGATAATGTGCATATTATATTCTTGACTGAGTTCACTGATTGAATAATTTTATCATACAGAAAGATTTACATCTATAGGGCATAAAATAAAATAATAAAATAGTTAATATATAAGTGGAGGACAACACAATAAAGCATTACTTCCAGGATATTGCCATCATTTTACCCAGTGAGGGGGTTTTTTGAATAATAAGTAATACGAAATTAAAATGCAGTGGTTTTCTGAGGACTAATACCAAACCTCAAAGCTTCTCACAAGTGACAAATATAAATCAGGAATGAAAATTAAGGATCCCTGAACTCAAACCGGTCTTGGTTGATTCCAAGTATTTATTCCAACGTACTTGCCTATACATACATGCTACTCTTCTGTGTGATTGTGTCTGACAGAGATTTGTGGGTATCATTTTCACGTCAATTATTTCGTTAATAATATGAAGGCTCATTTAGCGGTCTGTCTACGATAATACCTTTGCCTGGCTAAGCTCGCAGAGGGCTGAAATTTGTCACTAACGAACTTGTTCCCCATGGAAACCCGAAACGGAGAAAGTGAGACCTGAATTGCGGGGGAGGATAATGATTCTCGTTTTCCTTCGGTGCAGCTCATAGTAGGTATATGAAACCTACGAAAGCATGTCGCTGACACAAGGCCTCTCCGAGAATTCGCTTTAATAAGTATTTGAGCAAGCACATTGTGAAATTTAATAACGTACTCTCGCGTTTCTAACAATAATTAAGTAGGCTATCTACTAACTAAGTAGAATATTATAGAAGAAGCTATGATATTCACTAAGGAAAATATATTTAATATGCACAATGAAGTACTTTTACGAAATATTATAATGAAAGGAAAGGGAATGTTATAGCACAGGTTATAGTCTAGTACTAGTATCATAGGGTCCGCTCGCTTCGATGCCGTGTTAAGTTTGAAAACTCTTTATTTTGTGATTATATAGGTCTACGGGACTACCGAATAGCATATTGGCATTTATATTGAAAATGGACATTTCTCCAGTAATATACAATTGGCGTATAAGGCGATTTAAAAAAACATATCTTCAGTAATAATTGACCGCTTTTGAATTTCAAAAAAACGGAATACTTACAAAACAATATTCTTTGCAAAAAAAAAATACTAGAGTTTAAAATATTTAATGCCTAATTGAGAATTTGTAAAAAAGTAAAATTGAAGTTTTTTGAAAATTTTTCAATCTATTTTATTTGAAAAACACTAAGTTATATGTTATAGAAGTTATACAAGTTATATATATTATAAAAAATGTGTAGAATTTAATTCCGAATCCAACGATATATAGTTTATTTAGTATTGGTTCCATAATAGTGCTATAAAATTGAAGTATCATGGCGCGCTACAGGTAGTGCGGAAGAATCTTGCCTTTTTAAATAGTGAATTAAATAAACATGTTTTCATTAATAATATCATAACATCATAATCTGTAATAGCTTAACTTAAATAAAAGATAATCAAAAGAAACTAACTATTTTTAACAAGAATAAAAAAGTCTTAAGTATCCTATTTAGTAAACATAAACTTATATAATGTAAGGAACTTAAATTGCCTTTTTAATTCCTTTAATAAGTCTCCTTCGACTTGGTCCGTAAGTAATGTCTCCATGTCATCATCATCATCTAAAATGTATTTTTTTGTTATTAATTAATAAGTTTAAAGTACAAATACCAAAATTTATCTGAACTATCTTCATCATATTCTTCCATGATTGATGGTGTTACCAAATCTGGAGTATTTTTACAGAAGAAGTTTCCTGCAAAACACTGGTAGGCTTCAGTGCAAACTATTCCATTTTTCTTGCAGGAACATATATTTGTTCCGCACCCCTTCTTGCAGCTACATTTGACAAGGTTAATTGTAGCTCTTGGGGCAAGTAAGTTAAGCATGGGAACTGGTTCTAAATATTCCTGACCTTTTCTCCACCCACGGACACTAGCATCTGGCAAATCGGGGTTATTTTATATGCTTCTGTCCAAAACAAGTTTACCTAAAGTGAGATTTTCCTCAACTATTTGATTTTTATTTATAATTATAATGCTTATAATTTTTTGATGTCTGCAAATCAATATCTGATTTTTCTAATATTTCAATATAAATTTTCTGAATTTCATTCATGTCTAAAACTTCACACGCTTCCTCGTTTTCTACGAGTTTATTTTTGACATAACAATTAATTAAATCTGCCTTAACAATGTTAGCACTACTTACTGTTATATATGCAGGAGATATTTTAGAGCTTTCAGCTATCCTGTTCCTTCTTTCCTGTTTTCTAAAACAGTTAAATCATACTTCCTATCAAAGGCAGCAGCTGCTAATGAATCTTCACTTGTCGTAAGTAATATTAGTCTTTGTTTTGAGGTTACGTCAGTTGTGCCCAATCCTATTTTTGTTTTAATTTTTTAAATTTTACATTTTTTTCCATGTTTGTTTTGTTTGTAAGATCCGAGTAACAAGGTCTATGATAAGCAATTTTTTTGGCAAGAATGTCATGTATTTCACAACCACTAAACAGTTTTTGTAGTTTCTGAAGAACCATATTTTTATCACTAAATCGTAGGTTACATTTTTCCGCTTTTTTAGGGTTATTTTTGAACCAATACCTATACATTTATATATCGTTGTATTCAGAAGAAATTTTTTATTTGAAATGTTTTTCCATATGATCTATTGTTTTCAAAATAAAAAATATTAAATAAAATTAGAAAAATTTTTTTTGTTTAATTTTGGAATATTTCTTTAGGTAGGTATTAAATCTTCTGAACTCCAGTATTTTTTTCCGTAAATAAGATGTTCTTGTGCGTAGTTTCTTTTTTTGAAATTGAAAATCCGTCAATTACTTAAGATATATTTTCTTGAAAAATCGGCCTAATCACCATTTTCAATTGTGGATTACTGGAGAAAAATCCATTTTCAGAAATGGCAACATGGCATTTGGTAATTAGTCGGTTTATATTCATTATCATTAAATCATTATTAGTTTATCATTAAATAAAGAGTTTTAAAACTTAGCAAGACATCGTAGCGAGCGGTCGTTTTTGAGCCCTATGAAAATAGACTATTACATGATATGGCGATTTGAAAACCTACCAGCGCAAAACGTATTCCAGGCGAATTGACAGATTCCAACGGATATAAAATAAATGTCTATCGCGCCTATCATCTACGAGCCCTCTGCCCACCAAGAGCAACCAGCAGCTCGCGGCCACAGGGACAGATATAACTTTGGCTTCCTGACTTTCGCATGCTCACTCCTTTTAAATATCGTAAATTCTAAATCCTAACTTTATATTTTGGCATTTTGTTTCTTAGTTATTTTTACAGTTTTAATTTACAGTTGTCAAAGCACTGTAACTTAACAACTCATGTGAAAAAGTTTCTTTCAGGTATATTTGTTAGCAACTGGATTGCCTTTATTCGTATTTTTAGATCAGTTAAATATTGCACGAAATAAAATTTACAAACATGAAGCTATGTGTAGTAAATGTTTAAAAAGTTTTTCGAAATATTCAAATTTAAAAAAGCATGTCATATACAGTTTCATCCTGGTAAGTATCTACTTAACAATCTGTATTGTAAAGTTAAAAGATTATTTTTCCTTTTTCCATGATGAAGTATAACTTAAGTACCTAAATAACTCTGAAAACAACTCCAAGAAAACTCCAGAGCAACTAGAGATAGAAATGGAGAAACCGAAACAATTTCATATTCAGTTGAAAGAAAATATACATTTGAACAACTTGAGGCCTACAAAAAAATTGCAGCGCCATTGCAACGCCCACTTTATTTGCAATATTAAATAACGGTCAGGAAAACCAGTTACCTACGAGTCACCTAAATACCACTCATAATACAAAAATTGATACACAAAGACGTTTTTTTTCAACAAAGAAATCTACTAAGAAATCCAAAAACACCCTGCTTACGAAACCAAATGCACATGTAGCAAATTCTCTAGCAAACAAACTTTTAATTGCTTAAATATTTTTGAATCATATAAAACGTTTATATGAAAGCGTTCTGAAAATAAAATTTAGTTACTTATTTCCCCCTTTTTATTTCATACGAGTTCTTAAGTTACAGTGCTTTAACTGTAACTTACATACATTACACAAATGTTGCATTCAATTTAGATAGGTATCTTCGAAAACAACTAATATCTAAACGTCAAAATGTGAGGTTATGATTTTTTAGAGGAGGGGGCATGCGAATGTCAGGGAGCCAAAGTAATATCCGTCCTTGCAGCCGCGAGTCAACCAGCACACTGCTATTTAGGTGTTGAAAAGTTCTCAGCTGCATTATAATTAGAGATGAAATGGATATCCGGAGACTATCCGGTATCCGGCCGGAGGCCGGATAGTAGCTGAATATCCGGCCGGATACCGGATATTCAAAAAGTGCGACACAATTCCCTAAAATCAACTTTAATACATAAATCTTTGTGTGGTAAATAATAATAAAATGGCTTATAATTATGACTGCTTTCATTTAAAGTAGAAAAAGTTACAAAAAGCTACAAAAAGAAAATAAAAGAACTTTCTAAAAAAACTGAAATGTTTTGAAACATGTTTTGTTTTAATTGTTTTTAGTTTTTACGACGCAAATCATGCAGCAAGCAGCGAGTAAACAACTGATACTGATACCCGAAACCGCCCGAATCGATCCGATCTCGTTCGCTGCGCCTCGCCTGTGTGACTCGAACGCCTGTGTTGAACGGATATCCGGCCTCCGGATATTCGGCTATCCTGCCTCGCAGCTCGCCGGACATCCGGTATCCGATATCCGGCCAAACTACTATCCGTTGCATCTCTAATTATAATTCTTTAAATTGTAAAGTGGAATTACCAAGATACTAAGGACAGTGAAAGCGACAGATTCAAGTTTCTTTCAATTTAAAAGAAACTTGAGTCTGTCGCGTCTTTTAATGACGCGACGCTACCAACGCTGTCGACGATTCATAACATTAAACAATTTGAAGTGAACGGCTGTGTTGGCTATAAACAGCAAATTTAGAATAATATAAATAATAATAAATAAATAATTAGAACGGATTTAAAACTGTTGTGTTAAATAACTTTAACTTTTTTTCAAATTCGTTAGAATATTTGTAACATGACTCAACAAAGTTACCATAAAACGGGGTTACTTTGGCACCCGGGGTTACTTGGGCAACTACGTAATTTTATTTTTTTTAGGTTTTTAGGTAATTCTGTTTGTTACAGGTTTAAGCAACTGAAAAATGCCACGTTATTATAAGAAAAAGTTGGGAGGATGTAGCTATGCCAACTATACTGCTGACCAATAAGACCAAGTAGTTGCTGCGGTAAGAGGGGGGATGAGCCAGGCCCGGGCGAACCGCCGCGCCGCTTCAAAATTGCACGGGGAACGATTCAAGCTATTTGGTAGGCATAACAAAGCATACATCCGACAGTTTTTCCAAAGAGTGTAACAATTACTTACACACACTCTAACAACTGTGAGCAATTGGGATTTTCCGTTAACACAGACGGATATACGTGAGGTTCTTCATAAATACATAGGAAAACAGGGTCGTGACATGAAGTTATTTACAAATAATATACATGGAGCAGATTTCGTTAAACATTTTATAACACGAAACAATTTAACTGTCCGGTTAGCTTCTAATATAAAACGTTGGCGTGATTCTGTAGGTGCAGACCAGATTAACGAGTTCTTTTCAAATAAAGAAAATGTGCTGAGAGATCCAGATCCTGCACTGGTGTTTAATTATGACGAAACGAATATTCAGGACGATCCCGGCACAAAAAAAGTGATCGTGTCCAGAGGCACCAAAAGAGTAGAAAGAGTGTAGAGCATTTAAAAGCTGCTGTAAGCATCACGGTATGTGGAAGTGTTGAGGGTATTTCCAAGGAACTGTCTATTCTCGTAGCAAGAGCGGGTGGTTCGATATGCGACTTTTTGAGAAGTGGTTCTTTAAAGTTTTGCTGCCACATCTAAAGAAAATCGAACGTCCAGGCAATAAATCATTATAGGGGACAATTTGGCTTCGCATTTCTCCCCTACCCTTTTGGCAAGGCTATGGAATGGCATAAGTTCTAACATTACCCAAAATCTGGTCTCCGACTTCCGCGCAACTGGTCTCTGTCCTTTTGCACCCAATGAAGTTTTACGGAAAATTTCTAATCGTGAGGTGGAACCAGAACCTTGCAGAAGAAATGCGTGGTACAAACCACCCAAAAGAGGTTGCTCGTAAACGCAAAGCCCTAGTTCTTGGCGAAACAGATCCCCAACAAGAAGCAGAGCCCCAACAAGAAGCTGAGCCCCAATAAGAATCAGATCTCGAAGAACTTGAATCTGAACAGCAGACGAGCAGCAAGAAGACAAGAAACAGATGAAACTGGAGAAGAGGGACAAACACAAGAAAAAGGACAACGGAACCACAAACGGGACCATCTGGCATAAAACGCCCATGTAGAAGGGCAAAGAAAAAAAACGAAGAACGATGTTATATTTGCTCAACAAAGTGGTCTGATTATTCAGTGCCTGAATGGATTGCTTGTGTTGAATGCAAACGTTGGGTTTGTGAGTTTTGTAATGAGCAAAGCAAATCCCTTTTACGTCTGTCAAGAATTGGATTTCGATAGTGACGATAGCATCAGAGATAAAAATTTTCAGCTTCAAACCAAACCTAGATCATGAATGTTACGAAGAAAATTTAGCCGCTTTACGATTTAGCCGCAAAGAATTCGCGATTGTTTCAATGTTATTTGCAAAAATGTCTCAAAATCTACCAAAATAACCGCATTTTACGGTATTCTAAAGCCCATTACCCAATCAGACAACAGACAATAATTTACTAGGCCGTTGGAATGAATAAAAAGGTGATTTTAAAGGTAAAAAAAGAGCATTCGTACACTGGTACGTTGGGGAAGGCATGGAGGAAGGGGAGTTTTCCAAAGCTCGAGAAGATTTAGCCGCATTAGAAAAAGATTATGAAGAAGTAAGTACTGAGTCAGAAGTATTAAATGCTGATGTTGATGATGAAATTTACTAAATTTACTACTAGGTGATTTTCAAGAAGTTTTACGTCCAAAAGATTGTTTAGCATAGAAAGCATCTTTTAGATATAAAAACTGACAAAATCATAGTCCGTACGCACAGTATGACGGGGAAAGTACCTAAAAATGCATAATAATGCAAAAAAGTGCATTTATTGCTGTTTTTGTGCATTTTTCAAGGGTTTTACAAAATCATAAAAATTTAAGAAAAATGGTTTTTTTCCTTTTTTGAATACGTATATACTAGTAATTACATACACATATTAACTTGGCCAAAGTCAAGTGTTCTAAAGCAAAAATTAGATATATATTTTTTCCGAAGCAAAATGTTCTACTTGCGCATATAAAATGTAAAATTAACATTCAAAATGCCCGTCCAATGCGATTTTTGTGAACACGCTATCTCAACAAAGAAATGTTACAACGTAAGATTTTAAAAAAAATAGCTTCCATTAAATTATCAAAAACACAAAATTTCGCGTTTTCCTCTATCACAAAAAAAGTATCTATTATAAAAACTGTCGGTTCTGTATACTCAGAATTGATCGGAGACAAAAAATAGTTACTGGGATTCTTTTGATGTTTTAAATTATGGGACTTGCCGGTGGATACCAGTATCTATACACATAAAGATATATGTAGGTATGTATACCTACAGCTGGAGCTATAATTATCTGATCTAGAATACTTCTGCATTTTTGGGTGCGTATTAAAAATACTCTGAATATTTCTATAATCTAAAATTTATGCTGAACAATTGTGTCTCAATTTAAACACGGGAGGCGCTCCCTCGTCATTCTATATTACCTTTACAACAGCTGGAATTGATATATCTCGGATTCGTCGTTTATTTAGGAGCCGAAAGCTCCAGAACTAATGATTTCCTACATTCCTCGTTTAAAATTAGATATACTTTATCTATCCACTCATTAGGAGTACAAGGAAAACAACAAAATATGCCCGCAACGTGTTGCTATAGACGGATTATATATGAAGCAAAAACTACAGCAGTTAAGATTTAAGTAGCGATGTGAATAAGATGTCAAATGCTGTACGTACTGCTACTTAATGGATATACCGAATGAATGAAGATAACATTTTATCGATAATTCATTTGATTTCAAGTTGACATAATATACTTAAGACATACCTTTGTAGGTATGTCATAAGTATCCTACATAATATTATTATAGTTACGATGTTATAATTTTCCCTCTCTACCATACTCGGAGACATGGCAACATAGTCGATAGTTACCGAGCCATCGCCGAACGTATTTATATGCACAAAATTGTAAAATAGTTTCCGATTTAAATAAGTATCTTGCATAATAATAAGGTAAGTTCGAATAATTTTATCATTAATTACAGTTTATGACTCAAGATAAGTAATGTAAACCTGCTATCGTGTGATAGATTTTTTGGCTGTTCAGTGTTAGAAGCATTTATGTTTTGAGGTTACTTGGGGGTAAGATGGCGGGGAAAAGATGACGAAATCATCATCTTGCCTGGGGCAAGACGATGATTGTCCAAGTATCTATAGTCGTCATCATGACCCAATATTTTATGATTATTATATAGTACCTACATTTTCTTATATTGTATATGGTCCAAAATTATAAGAAAAAAACCGATCGTTGAACCTGGTTAGAAGAAACAACTTAACTGGCGTAACGCATGCTGTTAAAAAAGAAAATTAGTCGGTTAACATCAGTGCCGGTATAACCTTTGAAATAGGTAGGTACCATACATTACGAAGATATATTAAAAAAGTAGGTGAAATGAAAAACTACCTGATAGTGGTGGTATATTTAAAAATATGTTCAGTGCGGCACAGGAGGAGGAATTTACTAACTATAACTATATCAAAGATTATAACAATAGAGCATTCATTTGGTCTCACTTCAGTGGAATGTATAGGAAGCTTGCTTACGAATGCGTTGAAAATAACAACATTCAGCACCAATTTAATTCGGAACTAAAATTGCTGATTGGTTGATATATTTTATAAAGAGGCGCAAAAATAGTTTAAGAAGATTAGTTAAAGAAGTCACTATATTTTTTTCTTTACTAAGGGATTTCAAATTAAAATATAACTTAGCTTTGAGAGACTCTTCAATGTCAATGAATCGGGTCTTTCGACAGTTTGAAGTATAAACAGCAAAAAATTTTGACATCTACCGGAACTAGGAGGGTTGCATAGGTTGCAAGCGGAGAAAGTAAAAAACACCACTATCGTGCATGTGCCATTCACGCACAAGGTACTTACGTTACGGCTTTTGTGCAGTATCTTAGACATTTTATAAAATGCATGTACGCTTCCATAGAAAACCCATGCACTATTATTCATCACACCTTTCTTTAGACGCAGTGAATTTATGAAGGAGCAATGGATAGATGTGGTATTTTCTTCGCCCTTGAAAAATGTTACTGAAACGTATCAGCTATTTGCAAAACTTTATTTGCTATGAGAGTCTATATTACATGATAGCTAAAAAGTTTTTTTGTCTAAATCTAAAAAAAATGTCTATCTAAATTTACAAGCAAACTGCTCTAATTTAATTTTTTGAGGACCGACAACGTAATTTTTTGTCGATATTTGCATTTGACCAACATCGTTCTTTATTTCCGGAGAAGATAGGCAACGATTATTAAATATGTCTAATAATTATTAGCTTTTCTTTAAGTTGTGGCTTGGGGAATTTATCAAAAGTGTAATTAAGTTTTTTAAAACATTTGTTGTAGGTAAACTTATATGAACTACAAGCAGTTTATTTCCTAACTGCAAAACTTCCTCAAAGCAGAGTTTACAATTCGTCCCTTGACACCGCTCGAAAATTTTAGTCCCCTTGATATCCGATTCGATAAACTTGTCTGGGTAAATCAGCCCTCAAATAATATTGTGGTGAGAATATTACAGGATTACATTTCTAAACCCACGTTATAGTTGGTTGCAATAAGATATGAATTTCTCAATAATACATAATAAAACAATAACCCAAATACATTATTCATACTTGAAGTGCAACACAAAAATTTTAAATATAAAAATAAGACTAGAAAACATAGCGTAACGTTGTAATAAAACGCATGTACCTCAAAAGAAAACAAGATTTCCAATTCCGCGCGATCAGTATAAGGGATCTAAACAGCGATAAAATTGGAGCAGCCCGAAACTAGCTGTGACGTCATAAGCTACAATATTCCGTAGGCGTTGCGCCGGAAACCGGCCGAATGAAGTATGAAATTAAGCCATCGAGTGCTGGGATCTCCCGTAGCCGACCGAATCGGTCTCCCCGTCATTTGTAAATTGTAGGCTGTGGCGTCACGACTTTGAACCTGTTTGAAACGGTTTGCTCGCAGGCGAGACTTATAATTTATAACAAATTTATTATTGGGAATTAAGGCGTCATATTTTGCATATTTTATTTTTTTGTATGGTAGAACATTCTTATACAATAAAAAAAAAGGAATCTTCCCTACTGTTACAAAGGATTACGGATTCTTTTAAACTTTTATTACGGATTCTTTTAAACTAAATTTTAAACAGCTTTCGAAATGTCGTTTTCAATTTTTCAATTTCGGATTTCGCGTATATTGTGAGGAATTTATCTTAAGAACGAAATGTTCAAACAACGTAAGGTTTGGCAGAAAGTCGTTTTTGGGAAAAAGACCCCATTGTTTTAGATCCGCATCCAATATCAAATGCTCCCACAGTGGTGTCCCAAAAAATATAACAAAAAATTAGAATCACCGATATAAAAATCGTTCCTTCCAAATGTTTAATCAACTTATGATTAATGAACTGTGCTTAACTAACTTTGAACTTTTAGTATAGTCTGATTTGACGGTATGTTGTAATATATAGGGAGGGAGGAGTAAATTAAATAGGAAAAGAAAAGTAACATTGTTTATGTTACTTTTCTTTTCCTATTTAATTTACTAAATCATTCTTAACATTTTCTTTTTTTATTAATCTTAATATCTTTCTGTATTTAGGAGATCCCAATTTTTATATAAAACACGCATTTTACGACAAATTAATCGGCATATCAAAATTGGATTTGGCGGCTATGTCTATCTCTTGTAAATTGTCATATTTAAATATTATAACTGTCATAAAAACTGCAATGGTAGTTAGGCGATAAAAAAATTTAGAAGAATTGTTTAGAATTGTTAGCAAACGCGTTTTAAACAGTTGATTTAGTGTACAAATTAAACAATGGTTTTGACTCTGATACTGCCAGAATCATTACTTTGATTCTTTGATTCAAGATGGTCAAGCAGTATTATCAAAGTTTACAGATTTATTCATTCTGTAAAGTATGGTATTACGTAGCGCTCGCAGTATTATACATAGCTAGACGAGTTTAACGAGTAAGTATATTACCCCACAGAGTGTTATAAAAATAGTGAAAGAAAAACAACATTGTTTCCTCCCTGTATATTACATGCCAACAGCTTCTTGAAATTCGCAATACCAAAGTATTCTAGATGAATTAATTTGTCTACATTTTTTTTTAAATTATTGAAAACCGTTTATGCATTAAAAATTAAACTTGGTAAAACATTTGGATCCATCGCCTTTTATTCCGGTGACTGGTGAGTGTGTATATTAATAGTAACACATCGTATCTGAAACATTTCGACTACATTATGATTGCCATACAGTATAACGTAGGTAAGTACTCGAGTTTCATAAGAATCGATTAATAAAAAACCGTGCTACGAACAGAGAAAAGCATCAAATACAGGGACAACCGGATATGACCATGTCTTGTGTTTCATACTTTTCTCTGTCCATGGTGGGGGGCTTTTTATTATAGCTTTATTATAGCTTTTAATATTTTTTATATGAACGGTGGTTCATGCTAAAGTCAGTACTCAGTATCTTTAGCAGAGCAGGAATGTTCTTGAATTGAATCAGATTCACCGTCGAGGGGTCCACGTTGAACGATCCCCTGCCAGTAGGTGCCACTTTTTTTTCTATTTTGCGTTTATTATTAATTTTTATTATATACCTATGCATTGAATTTCTTATCTTTTACAAACCATATTTTGAGATGTTTCATATTCCGCTGCTGGTTTCGCCTGTTAAGTTATTACATAGTATTGATGCATTTTCAAAATGGCGGATATTCAAGACGGGCCCAAGATGGGGGACATATTTGCCATTAATGATCCGAATTGACTTAAAATCCGTGTCTCGGAAATTTTGGGGCCACGGATTTCTTGTCAAAATAAATTTTCGAAACGGGCGCTCGAAGATGGCGGACTCTTCGAGGTCCGTTTAACATAAAATCGGTATTTCGGCAATTTTGATATCTCAGATCACGAATTTTTTGTCAAAATAAATATTCAGGATGGTGGATATTTTTGCCATGTATGGTTCTATTCGACTTAAAATCTGTATCGCGGGAATTTTGGGGTTGTTCATCACGATTTTTTTGTCAAAATAAATATTCAAGACGGCGTGGTGGCTACAAGAATTTTCCATTTATGTCCGATGCGTTGGTTACATTAAAACGCCTTAGGTACCATTCGCGAAATAAAATAATTATTCGGTGTTGCCATAGTTCTCCAGAATGTTGTGAAGTGTCATGGAGGGAAGACGTAGGAGTCTATTATCTAGCGTCATCGTCAGTGTCTTGGTGTGTGTACTACTAGGTATTTCAGTGCTAATGCTTTTCTTGCAGTAAATTATATAACATTGTTATATAACATTGCTTATACAGATCTTACATAAAACTACTTACATTACATAGGACTGCTAAGCCGTCCTCAAATAGTGTGAACCTGTGAACACCACATACCTATACTCTATCCAACGAGAGAATGGACTTGCTTTGCGCATCGGCGACTAAAGAGGAGGGGCTCTGTAACGAGCTACGCAGGACCGTCATTCGATGAAATAAATTCGTAAGTAGGAGAAATAAATTTTATTTTGAAAACATGAAAACATTTTATTTATTTAACATACATTTATTATAAATGTATGAGCGTTATGAAAGTAATATAAACCCTAAATATTCCTAAAATAGACATTTTATGATATTTTTATTTTTTTTAATATTTAGCTACAACAATAGTACATTGTTTCATATAATTATAAATTTAAATTAGTCTGTATGGCTGCTATCAGAATCACTTTGACCATTTACGTGAATTATTAGTGGTGGGATTTCATCGATTAAACTGTCAACAATATGGTCAAGTTCCCAAAACCTATGTTCTTCCTCTATAATGTGACGAATGAAATTCTTCCAATGTTCAGATGTTACTAGTTGTTAGTGTTAAAACTGTCTCTTCGTACGACATTTGCGGATTGTCTTCCTTTAATTTCTTATATAAATTTATTATAATTATTTTTTGACTTTTGATTTTGATTTTTTGACCTAAAATTAAAAACAAAAATAAATCATTGACCACGGTTACTGGTGGTGAATAGTATGCGTATTAAATAAAACATATTTATTATTTCTTTACCTGGCCTCTTTCATTCTTCTTAATTGGCGATAATGGTGGATTTATCTCGTCTCTGGCTGCTGCCATTCTTATAATAGATTTAAAACTTATTTCACAACCGTAAACAACACAACTAAAATAACCGTACTTGCGAGACTACAAATACAACCTGTGAATAGGTAGGCAGTAGTAGGTACTTTATATAATTAGGTACCAGGTAGGTATCGGACCCAGGCGCCGGCCCTGGCTACCTGCTGAGTCAATTAAGACGTTGAGGGCGTTGAACTAATGTTCTAAGGGGCGGAGATCTGACCAAAACAGACGAATTTTCGCTCGAGTGCAAGTCCATTCTCTCGTTGGATACAGTATAGTACCACTAGTACTTATTTGTTATTTTTCCAGAAAATATGTGCAGGCTTAAAACTACTTTAAAAAATTTGTGCAAAACTGGTTACCATGAAACAGTAGAAAAAATGCAAGGAAACAGAGTTAATTTTAACTTCCCAGAACTTCCAGAATTTCCGAGGGGACAATGTAAAGACTCATAATTTCCTTTCGTACGAATATACTTTCCTGAATAACATTATTCGGCTAATTCCTAGTAGTTTAGTCGAGGACACTCGTTTACTTGAATATTAAGAGGATCACCACCTTCCGAGAACCGAAGAACTTGGCCATTGTTATTAGAAACACGTATAGCGTTTATCTTAAATTTACGCACAATTTCAAAATAACTAAATAGAAATCCTCGTTAAACTAGAAATTATATTCTATACGAACTAAATATTGTGAAATAGATTACTTTGTGGAAAGCTTATTCTTAAAACCAGTCACTAAAACCTGACGAATTTGTTATATTCGTGCCTCATTTCTATGCAGTGTGTATAGTGTCAGTAAATTAAGTTAGGGTTTATGCCATGAATTTAAAGAACAGACACACGTTGTAATGGGTTATCACTCGTATATTATATTATACGTCCCCTCGGTCTGAGAAAGTAGAAATTTGACTTATTTTAGAGGTGATATCGTTCAGCTTATGATTTCTAAAATCAACATTCATAGATAACTTTGATGGATACCTAGTTACCTACCTAACATCAATCAAAAACAACTACGGAAGTCGTAGCCGGAAGCTCCAGACATTCAAGCATTGATTTTTACATTGAATTTCCAAGCATTGAATTTTTCTATAGGAGAACAGAGCAGTGGAGGGATTTTAAGATCTAAAACTTCTAATCTTCTAAAGTTAAAGATCTGTAAATTACCTTTCTAATAAATAATGATGACCAGTGGCCATGCATCATAAATTTCCATAATTTAATAAAAATCGATAGAAATAAACACAAAAGCCAATATCTTAGTAGGTAACGTGCTGAATTTACAGTAGAGTGTCCTGGGTTCAAATTCACCTAGGAGAACACATTTTTTATTTTACGTTTGTTATTATTTTTATATATCTACCTAACGCAAGTGTAGTAATATAAATTAAATTAAAATTAATATTAATTAATTATATAAATTAAAAAAACATTCGATAAATAATATTTAATAAAATCTAAAATATGCGATATCTTTACTTCTTGGTTAAACAAATAAAAATACTGTGTGTTATAATATAAAAAAAAGGGTTTTCATATTATATTGGAAATATCGCCCACCCTTATATTTATATCGTGAATGTTTACCTTTAGGTACTTATAGACTGCAGTATAGCATCATTAAAAACAACTATTACATTTAAAATTGTGAACGGCAGTTAGTTAGTAATTAAATGCTCAATTCTAACCAAGCAATACCTGATTCCTCTACTCGCCTTAACGGGATCGAATCGTTGCCATGCCATGACTCTCGATTTCCTACTTTCGACAGTACGAAAACTTCTAATTTTCGAATTTTAAAATAAATACTCCGCCCATATTACCAGAACCCGCACGTTACACGTTGACCGTACACGCCCGTGACACATATGCTTCAGGCAACCGGCGCTAGATGTGGCCCCACTGTATGTCGCTCCAAAATACCTACGCATGGTTAGCAAGTACTGCGATGGACCATCACTTCGGCAGTCGATTCGATTCAATCCAATTCAATTCAAATCGATGCAGAGATAAACAATTGGACGTTAACCCGACCAGACGGAACCTCCTGATATATTGTTTTCCCTCATAACAGGTATTATTATTTTAAATAAAAGTGCTGAGGAGCCTAAAGAAGTTTTTACTTCAGAAATACGCCTGTTATTATAGGTACCATATAGGTATTTATGTTATATAATGGATTAGTTCGGTGAATCAACAAAAGATAATATCGATATTGTTATATAAAATTATTTATTCTTATCTCTGTACCCATGAAGTAATATTAGTTACAAAATAAACAATAATATTTGTGAATTATATTGTGGAATTTTTCTCTCATTGGACTTCTTCACTACTATTATATTCTAAGAATGAAACAATAGGCCTATGGATGCTAAAATATGCTGTAAATACTTTAGATTCAAGTTTATCTCTCTCGCTTAGTCAACGAGTGTACTTTACTCGACTGAGCGTTACATAGACGAGCGTGACGCGTGACGGCCCAGTCTCATTCAATACCCACAAAAATAAAATCCTGGGCGCGCCTAAACAAGTTTTCACTTCAAAAAATATGAGACCATTAAATTTTGCGATACAGCATTTAATTAGCCTGTAAGTAGCCTTAAATTCTCCACATGTCAAATCTTCATTCTGACCTTGCTCTGCTAACTTTAGAGACGTCATAAAAACGTTTGTACGTATAGGTATAGGTACATACGTACCTACCGTCCGACTTATATTTTAGTATTTCTTGATGTATGGATTCCACTTCGTAGAACGCTCGACTGAAAATATTTGTTGGTAGATTCATCCTTATTTTGCACACAAAATAAAAACGAACGAAAACTAAACAAATATAAAATTTCGCAATACGAACCTAAAAGCTTCCTTACAACTTTTATCTTATAATATATTATTATGTTGGCACAAAAAAAAGTTTCCCCGTATTTCAATAAAAATAAATCGCAGGACAGCCAGGTAGGTTTAATATTGCAGTAAGTACTTTAGCCTGGCCAGGATATTAAATTTTTATATACTCGCATAACTGTCGTCAAAGACTGGATTAAGTCCGTAATATATACTCGTAGGTACTTAAGGAAAGTTACATAATGAAATGGTTAATATCATATTTATGCACGACTTTTTCCACACAAAACATTTTCAGATGAGGAAATATATAAGATGGATTTGTATTATTATCTTTTTGAGTAGTTCACCGCCGCGCCGTTCACTGTGCAGACTTTTCTTGACGTCCTCACAAATATACTGGTCATGCAAACACATTGCCCATTGGAATTTACCTTACGTTTGATGCCATTTTTGTTTTCACATTTTATCCGATTTTGATGCTCTTGTTTGTATCATCCCTCGGGAATTAATGCCTCGATGATAGTTTATAGTCATAACGGATTTAATGCCTTAAATGCCGAATTTACGTACATTTGTAACATCATAATCCATGAAGTAAAGCAACAGCAAATTCTAATTAAAGTCAAACTAGCACCATATCCCAGCATATATTTTATCTACTTTCCATAAAAAATGGCCTCGTGAAAAAATCGAAAATGCAGTTAGGTAATAACAAATCTTGGCGGCCTGGACCCTAGGGAACCCCTGCCTCCATCATCAAACCCTCGGCACCAAGTATAATGTATGGGACTCGTTAAAAGCAACCAAATGAGCCCAAGAACTTTAAACAACCCCAAGTACCAAGTTCGAGACAAATCGGTTCATACAATCAATAGTCCGCCATTTTAGACCCGCCATATTGATTGTTTTAATTATTTATATTGATTGTTTGCAATTTCATGACAACAAAGTTTCACATAGGTACCCGGCAATCCATTGAAACCCCGTTTTGTTACTATTAGACGATCACGAGTCCCACACGGCTTATAAGACAATGTGGTTGTGTTGTTGTAATTTCCGCCCCATTGCTCTCACCGTCTCCAACCACTTGACAGGTCAGTATATGGCAACGATTATAGACTAAAGGATTGCTTATCCCCATAAGCGCAACGTTAGACAAATCTCGTAGGCCCCCACCACGCTTTTGACGTCAGCAGATAGGTGTATTTCCCGGCGTTTGTGTAGTGTCATTTGTTCATTAACATCGTGCCTAGAGAAGTGTTATCTGACCAACCATCAATTTGGAATCGACCGTTGGCGCAAAAGGATGCCGGCCGAACTTAACCGCTGACGTCAGATCTTGTCTAACAACACGTGGCCGATAAGCAATCCTGTTAGTCTATAATCCTTGAGTATATGGTCCTTTGAAGAAACATCTGACTTCCGAACAAGGCACGTGGATGCGAAACAATCCAGGTAAATCAATGACTACGAGTATATGATATGCCAGGACAGGATATACCAGGACCACTACCGGTCGCTCTCACACCAAAGAATATTCCCAAAGGTTTTGAATGTACCTACTGGTATTGAGCCCTTCAACCGAAACGTTTCAAGTGACTTTTGACCAGCAGTTATGTTGTAAGACCACTTCCGAAAGCTGCAGCCAGGAAACAAAGAGCAAGGGGTCGAAAAAAAGGAAATCAGCGTTGTTGACCGACATCCCTTAATTAGAAATACGACACCGAGGAAAGGCTTGCTAAAAGAAGGTAAAATGCCAGCAACAAAGAAACAAAAAATAAAACTATGAAATGAAAAGTGCTTCAAAATTCTTCTGATGAAGATGACGCAATATGTGTAGTTTTTATTTGCGACAATTATTATAATATAGTGCTTTCGTTTGATATGCAGACTAATGTAATGCGGTCCTCAGCGGCGCGTGCAATTATCCTAATATAGGAAATAAAATAAAAAACAATAATCTTATCATTCTCGTAGAACAGAACAGCTGCCCACAACTGCATGGCGGAAAGGGCAAATTGAAGACTGGCTGGAAGAAAGAAACATTGAACGCGATGATTCACTACTTAAAGCTGAATTGTTGACACTGGCAAGGCAACATTTTCCAGCTTTCAAGAAGTATGTAGTGGCCAAAGCAAGAGGAATGGAGGTAATTCGATTGCCTCCATATCACTGCGAAGTGAACCCAATTGAGATTATTTGGTCGCAAATAAGAGGGAAAGTTGCTAGAGAAAATACAACATTTAAGTTAGCTGATGTGAAAAAACTTCTCAATGGTGCAATCAAAGAAGTAAATGCGGCCAACTGTATGAATATGACGTAATAAGACATCTTTTGAAGCCACTTCACCTTGGTTCCGCATGATGATACGCCACTAGTAGGAAAGCCAGTAAATCGTCGGCTTGTTCATGCTGGTGTCTTCTAAGTGAGCGAGATGGGAAATGGGATTTATCTCAGTTGAAGAGGGATGGCGACCGATATGGTAAGCCGCGGACTGGAGACCCTAGTTCTATTCACAAGGAATTGTGGCGGTATACAATTTTACACTAAATACCCTTGTGGTATTTGGTAATACCCTTGTGTGTCATCACTGCGATTCCGATGATGACCATCCTGAAAAATATTTTTATATCTATTTTTTAAAGTGAAAAATTTATTTTTATTTTTTATTTTACTTTCTTTGTTTCTGTTTTATATATTATTTAACCTCTTTTTTAACAGACTACAGTGGTGAATCTGGAATCTGGAATATGTCCGGAGTGCGGATCGAGATCCGCTGCACTTACGCCCCATTGGGCCCCTTGTGCTTCCTCCGTGAGGGAAATGTCTCCCTAGGTCATCGAC
This sequence comes from Tetropium fuscum, assembly GCA_964058915.1. Classification (NCBI taxonomy): domain Eukaryota; kingdom Metazoa; phylum Arthropoda; class Insecta; order Coleoptera; family Cerambycidae; genus Tetropium; species Tetropium fuscum. The sequence goes on from CAXKVY010000151.1 coordinate 191,984, forward strand.
CAGCCCAATGTTGTACAAAAGGTGATGATGTTGCCCAGGGGCATTTCCCTCAAATTGGCCATAGAAGGCCAACGTTCCCCCAATATGGATTCTCTGGTCGATGACACGGCAGGACATTCGCAAAGTACATGCTCGATCGTTTCATCTTCTTGTTCACATCCTCTGCAGATGGGTGTGTCACTTTGTCTCATGTTATAGAGGTGTTTCCTTACCCGGCAGTGTCCGGTTAGGATTCCTGTAACAAATCGCAGTTTACCCCTGGACATTGCCAGATAGTTCCTTGCCGTCTCTTCGCTGGGATATCTCAAGAGATTTCTGGCCAGCTGACAGCTGGCCAGAAACAGTGGTTTCTTTACAGTGGTGAAACAACTTACCCCAACGATGTTATATTTTGCCCCGGGCATGGGGTAAATTGTAACAAAAACATTCTTACATATTATACAGCAGGAGGCAAAATATATACTATATTTTGATAATCTGCTCTAGTTATCACCTTAACAATTCTATAGATAATGATGTGTTCTAATTACAAATACATATAACAATATATATTCGAAAAATTTACCAAAATCCAAAAAATGTTACAATTTGCCCGGTCTAATCTAGATTTATATCCTTTTAAATTCAATCGGGCAAAAGATTTTACTGTTGGATCAGGTTCATTATAAGCCTCTTTTAGGCATTCCTACTTTGTACACGATTGTCCTTGACACCCAGAACAAATAATGGAACATCTTGGTTCAGATTTTCTATAAGTACATGCGGCTTTGCAGTCTTTTGTACACCTTCAGCTTATTGTTTTCAATAATTATTTTGGAGCAGCTTTTGTTTTTGTTAGTAATAGGAAACAAATAAATTTTTTTGATCATCCTGATGGTATCCGGAAATGACGCGATACAATGCTTTACTTCCCCCGCCTCTAACTCCAAGAACATTAATATTACGTAAAAATATGTCGGAACCATTTCGATAGAGAATATACTTATCTTTAATTATGATTATTACCTTTTTCTTCGTGGCTTTGTTCAGAACCGAGATATTTGCAAAAAAATAAAATTTTACGAATCCTGAACTCCCTGACGCATGGCCTAGTCGTCGTTGTGTGGCTAATTAGGTTAATAAGAAATTTATTAACCTAATAATAATTTATATTATAAGTTAAATATTGAAAAAAATATAAGTAGGTTAGAAGATACTATACTTATTACAAGTTTTCTGTAACTAATATAATTATATAGGTCTGCATATTGTTTTATGAAAAATATGCGTTTAGCAACAAACGTAGTTACCCTTGCGGATATATGAAATTAATCTCATATTTAGTCAAGACATTACTCTTGAATACAGTATACATTTTCCTCTGCGTACAATCAAAAGTAAAAATAAGTCAAGACATGTAATATTTTTGCATGTGCTGTGGTTGGTTTTTTCTTTTGTCCAGATTTTTATTTAGTTATACAAGTAGGTACCTATAAATTTAAAGTAGGTAGTTCTTTTCTATTGTAATTGCAAAACGTATGTTTTGATATCGAAGTTTGATTAATATTAAACTAGAAGGTACCTCAACTCTCCAGACCGATACGAAAATTTTCACGATTACTGCATTTTCACAAAAGACTTCACAATAAGTTATAGCCATTACATTCCTCCTTTTGTGTAGCCGTACTTTAACAGCCTAATTCCACTTTTTGAGGAAGGCAGGGGAGGCACTAGGGCAATTATAATTTTGTCCGTTATATTTCGAAACGAATCCTTGCAAAGCTGCAGAAACAACACTCCAATTATATTCTCAATTTAAATACCCTTGCATAACCTCACACTAAGCCCCCACTTTACATAATTGAGACCTACGTTTGCACATTGCAAATTTAACGTTCTCGTGAATTTTATGACGGATTACCAGATACTTCCGTTACCTATTCAAGGAGAATACATACAAAGAAACGTGTAATAAACAACTATGGTGCAAATTTCCAACCATTGTGAAGAAGATATATAAATAATATGGTTCATGCACGTTTCTTTGATCGTGTGTTCAGAGGTCCTGGCCGCGGGCAAATTCGAAATACATATAATAATAATTTGTTAACCAACAAGACGGAGATAAGGAATTAAATATACACTTACATGTTTTTTAGTACATTTTTAGTCATTATATTATGTACATTATGTTAGCAACAACCGGTGTTGTTTATTTTGTTTTGAATTTATTTGAAACCTATTATAATATTCATGTTAACTAACATAGTAACTACAAATAATCATTGCAGTGTCACTAATCAAAACTGATAACAGTGTTACCACCGAGGTGTAACCGGCCGACTGGAAATCGGTACTTTTCAACAGATTACAGCCAAATAATTTGCTTTTTTATATAACTGTATTTAGATGTAGATATTTTTCTTAAAACCGTATACAAAAAATACATAATTTCACCCAATTAAATTTATAAAATTGTATATTACATTAAACTCGTAAAATCGTATTGTACAAATGCGTATTGATTTTGATTGTCTGCGCTGGATCTCTAAGATCTCTTGGGTTTCGAACCGGCGAAACTCGAGAGATGTCGAGACCAACTTGTTGACAGGACAGACGGGCAAAAGTTTTATAGATAAATAAATGCAGGCCCCGTACAGTCCGAAAATGTCGTTAAAAAATTAATAGGCCATAAGAGAGGGTCGTTTAAATTATGGCGTATCAAAAGGGGCAAGAAACTTTTCAATTTTATATTATAACTGCATTTTTTAAATAACACGAGTTTTAACCAGAATGGAAAACAAAATACGATTAGCAAACACATAGGTAGTGTTTCTAATTGTTTTAAAACGTATGGGAAGGTTGAGTAATGGGAAATAAATTATAATTACCATTACAAAATAGCAAGCCATTACCAGAGCAGGATGTCAAAGTCGAAGGGCAAGACATTAAAAATGTTGTTTAATAAGTTTTAATTTTATGTAGATACCTTAACTCTTTCTTAACTCCGTAATGTAATGTTAGAACTTAAGTTAAGTTCTAAATAAAGGAAAACAGCTTGTAAAAATAAAAGCTTGTATATAAATAAATTAATATTGCAAATAATAAAAATTGGATACGGTCGTTAAAATTAGAATTAAGAAACCCTAGTTATATTAGTTGTTAATTCAATATTCTCCAGCACATAGTTCGAGGAAGTAGTTGTTTTTCAATAGGTGCAACAAGATTTTATGCATTTTAAAGTTTAACATCTTCTGGATAACTGTATGCCTAATGTTTTTATATACAGGGTGAGTCATTTTAATCTTCGGATGAAAATGTCTCCTCCGGACAATGAAAAATCGACAAATGGCCCAGACGAAAGTTGTTTGGTTTGAAGGGGGACATTTGTTGCCCTTAACCCCTTTGACCTAGGATATATATATATATATATATATATATATATATATATATATATATATATATATATATATATATATATATATATATATATATATATATATATATATATATATATATATATATAATTGTATCTGCGATACAATTTTTAGGTTGTCCATAATCCTGTATGTATTTGTCTAAAATTATCTTTACTGTTTTAGTATTTGTCCGTCTACATGCGTAAGTCTTGATAAATTTCGAAAAAACATCTACTATCACTAAAATATTCTTATGTCCCTCGTCAATTGTTATTAAATTTGATATGAAGGCTATAGCTATTGTTTCTAAAGGTAATGTTGCTCTAATTCTTGTCCTTTCCCAATTGGCATAATTTACAAGTTTTTATAATTTGTTTTGTCAATGTCTTTTGTATAGTATGTCTCTGCAAACTTTCCACGTTTTTTGTACTCCAATATGTCCAAAATATGTCCAAAAATATGTCCAAAATTTCTTAACATTTGTTTAATGTTTTCGGAAATTTAAATAAATATCTACCGACCATTAATGTTCCAGTCGTATTTGATTTATGGTTTACTTGAAACATCAAATAATTCAGCCATTATTCTAATAATTATATATTGCATTTAACTATCAGCTATTAATAAAAAATATTAAAAATATGTATATTCTATATAATACATGAGGGTGCCAGCTCGAAACGGTCCTGGAGGGGAGATCTCTGCCTGCGCCTGTAAATAAAAAAAATAGGCCGGCCTGAGCATTGTTATTACCTGGATAATTATAAAATTAACTAATACATGATTAATTAACATACGGGCTTCTGTCCCTGGTATACTATAATCAGTACACCAGTCATGGACGTGCAATGGGGACCGAAACGCGAGGCCCCGTCCACGATACAACACACAACACGACCTCAGCGATCTTATCAACACATAACATGACATCAGCGGTCTCATCAACACATAACATGACCTCAGCGGTCTCATCAAAATATTACAGAGCTAGATCAACCTCATCGATAATAAATAATATAATCGTAGAACAAAACGGCTCGTCATCGCTCCAGCCTGAAGTAAGAATCACCACCCCCAGACGACTCCCACCACAAGTGGGAGAGGCAAGTCATGAAAGAACGAACCAGGTAGACCGGTAAGGCGCAATAACCTCACCACCTCGTTTTGGATCAAGCAAGACAGAAAGAAGTGCACCCAAGCTCAGTTATTCAATCATAAAAAACAAATAATAATTACATTATCTCTTAATTATTGATATATCAGTTAAACAAAGCTTGGAAGCATCCCATTATTAACTTAATTATTAATTGTCAATATTTTAGACTTGACCTAAATTGCATTACCATAAAATGCTAATAATCAAGGATATAACATAATATGCTCAGTGAAACTCACCAGTAAAATAATCGGCTTACAGCACACACTTAACAGTTCACGCAGCCACTACTACAAAATAGACTAATTCTATTTCACCAGGGTTAAATGAGAGCGAGCACATTCATTAAAGAAATATAAACATCTTATAACCCAAACTAAGAATTCCTTATCGGTTTTAACATAAACACGTAACTGTGTCTGAGCTTTTCAGCTCTGTAATATTTAAGCTAGATGGATGAAAATATTATGGGATCGTTTATATTATCGTTCTAAACATTAACGCATACAGAGTGTTAAGTATTTAAAAAAATAGAAGTCTTACATAAGAAAGGTTATACTGCCCCGATCTCCCATTGCGGCAATTGTGGGTAACCTTTGAAAATTTTTTATGTCTTTCGATGTTAGAAATTACAAACTATATATCGATGTTTGGCTTGCAACTTATAGAAAATCCGGACGGAAAATCGTCTAGATTTTGTGGATTGTTTTGGGTTTGATTATGATTGGTTGTTACTTCCCTATCTAAAGATTAAATTCTTGGACTTGTATGTATACTATTTTGTCTGTTATTTGACCTTGACCTATCTAACCTTTGAAAGTTTACTCGCCTATTATCTGTTCTTCCCTCATTGCTATAATGTCTCATATTATTGTTGTTATTTTGATTTCTGTTATTTACATTATTATTGTTATTGTCATTGTTAATTAAGCCTCTATACGTTTGTCTATTGTTTTGATTGTCTTGATTATTATTATTTTGATTGTCATTATTATAAAATCTGCCATTATTATTTTTGTTTCTATAGAAATTATTATTGTTATTGTATCTGTTATTACGGTGGTTATTAAAATTGTAATTATTTTGTCTGTTACTTTGCCTAGTGTCATAATATATTTTATTTCTATTTTGATTGTTGTCATTATTTTGACTTCTATAATTATTGTTTCCATCAAAGTTTGGACAATTTTTTGCATTCCTATTCATATTGTTACTATTATTATAATATCGGTTACTAGTATTTCTTTCAATTCTATGTAAATAATTACATAGTTGATCCATATTATTTATGTTGTGGATAGTTAAATTTTCTGCAATTTCATGCTTGATATGTCTGGAAATGTATAGCACTATATCACTTTCAGGCATTGGTGGTGAGAGATATTTTGCTGGTGCAAATAACTGTAAAGCGTAACGTGATAATGTATTATATTTACTTAAATCGTATTTCCCAAAATATAAATTTTCCCTTACCTCATTTTGAGTGTAAGTGCCCCAGAACTGTTTTACAAAAAGATTTTCAAAGGTTTCCATAGTATCTGTTGTCCTGTTCCCTACCCTCAAACCAAATTAAACTATTTCTATCTATTTCTCTTATTATCTCTTTTATTTCATCAATATTTGTAAAATATTTTACTTTTTGCCATTGAATTTGTGGGTTGCTTTGATTTGCATAGTTAATGATTCTACTATTAATACTATTTACTTGTTTAATTTTTAAATTTTCAATTTCTTTTTTAAGTTCTTTCAATTTCTTGATGGCTGCATTTTCTTTTTTGTTTATTTCCCCCTTGTAATTGCTTTTCTATTTCTTGAATTTTTGATTTGTTGACATTTATTTGTCAAACAAATGTCTTTCCATTTCGCCTTCTGGCCATCGACGTGCCCACAATCCAAAACCATGTGCTGCAACATTAGATGAACAGGTAGCTTCACTAACACCATCGACGTACCCCTGATACAAGAATGCACATCAGCACTGCGACAATAGATGAACAAGCAGCCTTTTGATATTAACAACTGGTTGCGGACAGACTGATCGCCGATTCAGCAACAGTTGTTAAGATTTTGGTAGATAGGAACGACAGTGTAAGTACTTCTGGTTTAAAATAAAATTTTATTGTTTTGTGTAAACTTATAGATATAGATATAAGAAATTGACAGATAATCTCCTAGTAATATTTTTTTTCTTTCGTAAATTGTGTCATTTATATTAATCCTGTTATATGAGAAAATTACCTGAGTAAATTCTCTACTGAGATTTACATTGTTTTTTTTATCGTGGGAGATTAAACTTGTGAAAGTTTTAAACTGTTCGGTTTCTTTTATTTCCTACCCTAGCCAATTTAGTAGATTGGGATTAGGGCAACTGGAAGGCATTTGTGTGAATTGTGTGAGCTTAAATTTACTTGACGCCCAAAAATTTTCATCAAGGATCCCGCCCATCTTCACTGAGCGAGCCCTGCCGATTGTCTAGGCAGCGGAAACAGTTTGTAACGCAGAGGTGGGTTGTGTGGCGTTACAAGATAAACGTCAGCAATGCAAAATGCCCTGACACATTTGACTGTCGGTGAGAATGGTTTTATCCTTGAATTAAATTTTTCAATAGACTGGCGGTAAATTTTAGGCAAAGTATAATATGCTAGACGTGGCATGATAGTTCTCAAATATTTTGAAAATTTATATTCAACATATTATTAAAAGAAATTAACAAATATTTATAATACTTTTTAAAAATTTTACAAATAAATCAAAATAAAAATTATAAATTTTTTCGCTCAATTTTCTCAAGTAATCCGTTTTGCTCCTTATTTTCAAATATATTTTCTGAAAGAGAGCAATTATTTACGTTAAAATTACAAAATTGATGATAAAACCACAAAAAATTTCATATTAATTCGAAAAGTTGATATATTAAATTCATAGCTCGGAAACCAATTCTATTCCAAAATTGATCAATATTTTCAGGGTTGTTTGAGGATATAATGAACTACTCCCTGAAAATTTCAAAGGATTTCGAGTTGAAAGAAAAAAGTTCTGGCTATCTGAAAATTACGATTTTTCAAAAATCGATCGGCTTGACTTAATGGCCATAACTTAACGAAATAGAAGCAATCAAGTAAAAAGTGGGTAGATTTCTTTAGAGTATACCTGAACAAAAAATATCAGCTACTGATCAATCCTCTACTTCGAAAACTGTAGATATGACAGCATTTTAAATATAGGCAAAATGTCTATGAAATAGTGGGTTAGTTAGCAGCTTCACAGCAAGCTGCTAACTAAACAAGTCTCTAAGTTATATAGCAGCTAACATGTAAATTTTTGAAAATGACTTGAATTTTTTCAAAAGTCAAAAAATTCTCCAGCGGGCTAAATTTGATCGAATCGAGCTAAAATTTCCAGGATTATCTCCTTTTCTGATGTACTATCGAGTGAAAAATTGCAGACTTCAAAATTGGCGACCCACCCTCGCACACGTTCGTCGAAAACTAATGGACTATTAACTTTTTTATGGAAAAGCTGTACCCATATACACGGAATTTTAAATAAAACTCGAGAGCACATTTTTCGATCTTAAATATTTGATAGCACTTTTCCTCACACACTTCAGTAGTCTTCTAAAAGAACATTAAAAATTCTTAGGGTCGCGAGAAAGCTTCTATAAGTAAAAATGTCAATCGTGTTGAAAAACAGCGTGTCAAGCCAAGCGAAGTCGCCGTGTGAGATGTAAGGTGTGAGCCTACGGTTAAAGTTGATGCATAGGGTACGAACAAAGACGTGGTAAAGCACGAGAAGACGCGGTTTTTGTTTTGTGTTTTTAAAATCTCATTACCTACCTTCATACCTATGCATTAAGACACTGTAAAAGTTTGACACTGTTTTACTTTCTTGTACATTTGCATGTAAGGGCCTATGAATTGTTACTTCTCGGGCTCGTAAGTAACTCTCAATTAACAATATAATGTTTATTAAAGTAGGTACATCAGTGGCGGCTTTTGAGCCACTTTTGCGCAAAAATTTTAGAAAGTAAAATAAGAAATAAATATCTAGTAATATTCTAAATCATTCTATAAATATATTGACATATAATAATGCATCTAGAAAGCATATTTTTGTAATAAATTGTCACAGATAACAGAAAGCACTGACTGTGTCGTCGTAATAGGCCCAAATCTAAACGGACGACCCCGTTCAAATTTGAGCTCCATATTTTCTTTTTAGTTTTTACGCGATTACGGATTACGTTGTAGAAAAATGAGTTTTTCTGGGGCTGTACCGATGGCTACATATACTTCTTTCTAGTGACATTAATAGTGAGTGTTTGATAAGTAATATTTGAATATTGACGGGTGTTTGGTTCTAAGCGTTAACAGAAACAGATGTAAATGACCTCAAATAACAATTAAGTAAGTGCAGCAGCGCAGGTCAGGAATTTGAGAAATAGTTATTATAAAATTGATTTGAATATAAAGGTTAGGTGTTGAAATATAATGTATTTGTGTATACGGACTATGAAGATATTTAGAAATTTCGTTACCCATGGACGAATTCTGTCTTGTCTTTGGAATCTTTATGGGAATACCACTACAAGTAGGGGGACCTTCTGTCAAGAAATCTACTCCGTTTTTGTGGAGCTACTTTGTATGGGGTTTCATTGGTAAAAAGCTAGTAGCGAACGAACCACACCAACAATTCCTAATCCACTGTTAGCAAATACTGATGAGACAGATATTGATGAAATACCAACTAGGTTTAGATCGTATAAGCCTCTTATACGAGCTAGAGTACTTCTTAACGATCTAGAGTGTTATTTAAGTGTCACTGTGTATGCAACCTATTTCTGCTGTTTTAACATAGCGTTACATATCTCTATTCTCTATCTCATTCAGTTTACTTTTAATCTCCTAGCGAGTTGTGTTCAAAATATTAAGCATCTGTGTTTTATCAGTTATTAGAATGAGTAGCTATGTCCGATAAAAAATGTGCTATTTGTGATGAAGTATTGGCATTCCGTTAAGACCGTCTCATTCAGTTTACTTCGAAAACCCACTTGCTTTTTTTATCACCGCAAGGTCTTACGACGACAAATAGACAAACAACAACCCCTATCATATATATGTAGAGGACCGCGTCGTATCCGATGACGACCTCAGATTCGATTCCGAAACGATCGTTTCCAAGTTACCGTTGAAAAAGTAAAACCCGAAAACGGTACTACGTATACTTAAAATGAGGGGTAAATTTAATTTCCGATATCAAAATTTTCATTAAAGGAACAGAAACTTAACAAAATCGAATTTTTATTTATTTTAATTACAGTTAATGGCAAAAAAGATCGAATTAGCCCATGTTTACCATGAAAAAGGGCTTAAGAAAGATCTGGCCATTTTCAAGGGTGGTAACCCCAAAAATCTTTTATCGTAAACCTTAAAACTGACTCTGCAATTGAGTTCTATCGTGGACCTATAAAACCTATAAAAAAATACAGATCGATAGCTATCGCCTGTTTATATGCTGGGCTAAACATGCTCTATCCAATGGTGTACATCTTCTCATTTGGTTATACTTTGTAGCCGTTTTCTTTAAACCATAGAGCGGCTATGCTCTACTAATATGTTAACGCACAAAAATATTTTGTGGAAAACGTGCCCGCAAAACATATTTACGATAGTATACCATGAGGATACCACCAAACCATCAAACGTTTCAACTGTCTTTGACCGATTAAGTGAAACCTGTATCTTGGCTGTGCGGCAAATCTTTTATATAGGATTTTACTGTTCTATGTAAGTACTATTAATTATAACACACACTGTAGATAATTCTTTTCGGCCTCTTCTATTTATAATATAGCTATTTAATATTTCAAGCGAGAAATTAATATAATTTAGCCTATAGCAATGGCATACGACTGTGTTTCTTTCAGACAAGTGCTACTCCTCTTTCCACCTGGATTCATATATGGTATTTTTATCTGTGCCTCGAGCACAACAAACGCTTCATATACTATGAAAGGAACACAGCAAATGTAACAAAATACCGACCGTTACTGAGCTTTGTGCGTCATGAATTCTGTGTCTGAAGATTTTGCCATTTATCTCACTTCCTTCCTCTGTGCAGATTTATTGCACGGACGACACCAAACTCACCGCTGCGAAACCGACTACTCTGGCGAAACGTAAAAGGCTGCGTGAGCCGCCTCACTCCATACAATTTTGATGAGCATTTTGTCGGCAGCGATCGTCGCTGTCGCATCAATTTTACATGCTTTATTAATAAAATAGCCAGTTGCTCTTCCGCGCTTATCACGTAATACTGTTTCGCATTTCGATCGGATCGGTCGCGTTTGCATACTTGGCTGCGGACTATCAAATTGAATTACAACGATAAGAGGAATGGAAGTTCCGATCAGAAATGGTGTTTGGGGTATCTTCGATATTTCATCGATCATTTTATCTGGCCCACATCCTTTAGAATCACATGTGTATCATTATAATGCGTTTGCATATCCGATTTCAAGTTTATCGTATCGAAGTTATCTTACTGTTAATTTTCTTAACGTTAAATTTCTAGAAAACGAGTGGTTTTAAGATGGTAACTAGTCAAATATGGCAATTATATAAACAATACTACGATATATAGCCTGTTCAAAATGATGTCTTTCTTATTATAAGAGCTACAAATTCGGTTAAATTATCGAATTGAGGTGGTTTATATTAAAGGCATTATTAAAGGATTATCATGGTGACACCAAAAAAACAATTGAAGCACAGTTGCGTGATATCAACAAAAATTTGTTTTTCTTTAATTGCCCTGCATCTACCATAACCGTTTGATAGAGAGTGAAATTAGAAACAAAATTTGTCATTGAAGACATATCATTAGAATGAATATTAACGGAAGAATTAATATTACATTTCAATGAAATTTTCCATTACTTATCACAAGCGGCCGTGTACCGCGTATGTTGAACGAAAACTTGACTCTTACCACAGTAGGTCATGACAAAATCAACACCTATGGACCTGTTAGATCAGTTAAAAAAATTTGTAACAAAATGATGTCAAAAGCAAAAAAATGTGCTCCTGAAAGATATCGTTCATGGTTGCATGAAAGACATGTGCCTGGCCCGAGATATTTTCTTACATGTGAGAAATCGATGCCAAAGAAAATATTTATCCTTAACGAAGATACTGAAATAAATGTTTCGCGTTGTTTTGAAGCTATAACCGGGAAAACTCTACGAGAGACTGCGTCCAGATCTTGGAAAGTTTGGGTACAATTTATAACATTTTGAAAAAACACAAGTACCTATGGTCCTATGGACCCTACAAGTTCAGAACAACACAGTATTTAGTACCAGGTGACCGAGAACGACGCACAGAATTTTATCAGTGGCTATTAATATCTACGGTTAAAATTTTGTGGAATGATGAATCTACCTTTAGTAATAGAGGCATTAGTTTAGTGAAATGGTGCACAAGAGGGACGCGAAGTGGAATGTTTTGGAGAAATTATTTATTGTCAATGGTGATTTATTTTGTGTTTCTTGGTGTATAGAAGACGTATTTGAATTAGTCCAAATAAAACACATAAAAAATGTTTTTGAGTGGATTTTAGCTCATAACTTGCAAACAAATCTACTTATCAGAAAACCACCTACAGTTTATGCCTCGTAATATTTTTTTGTACGTCGTCGTACGGTTTCCACGCAAAAGAGTGTCGAAATGTCGGGGAAATCAATTGTAAGTGTCGGGGAATGTAATATTTGGAAAATAGCAAGATGCCACTTTTGCGCTTGGCGCGTACACCGTAACCAATGATCCCGGCAATTCACACAAAGAAGGGACAAGAAGATGCGGATACACTTATAGTAACCACAACCACATCAATAGATCTTGCACAACAGCATTACTCTTAGTTACTGAAGTGAAGAATCAATAAAAATTACACCAGAACTTTCCACTTCAAACTACCATTTGACTGAACTACATGTTTAATAGAAAAAACCAACATTAATGGTGTCCCGAAATACTTCTCTACTCCTACTTCACCGTCTGTCTCATACTGTCGTATTAATGTAAATGCTTAACGTAAACGTTCGCAAACACTGGTTTCAGAAAATAACACTATGATTTTCGAGATCATTCTTATAAAACTTCGTTGCTTTGTCGATAATGGTATAATCTATAAACTGAAATTAGAATATATCACGAATAAACAACTTCTAGGTCTAAGTAATTCATCTAAGTTTATTTTAAAATTGATTTTTGTTGAAAATATTTAAAAAATTAATATTTTTAAAATGTAATTTTTTCTTTTCCTTGATTTTCCTTGCTTGATGGCAAGCAAGCATTTAAACATTTTATGACAATTCTCAATTATTATTAACACTATGTTTTATTTTTGCCTAATCATACCATATTTTTTAGGATGCCTATTAAGAGTTCGAACCAGTACCTAAAGTATTTTTTTAAATTATTTGTTCAATTACCAATAATTTCTGGTAATTTCTGATATCTGAATAATACAATGAAAATTCTTTTTTAAAGGGCGCTATATTAATCTCAGGTTCCAATTTTTTAGATGAAATTCGAGACAAATCATCGTACATACAATCCTTCGTTGTTGCTGATTGTACATATATACATTTGTATTAGCAGTAGCAACAATGATTCACCATGAGCAACTTAATAACTATTATAACTGTCTGTATAACTATGAGCAACATATTATGTGCGTGTAAACTGATAACTAAAAACGGAGCCATATCTTTTCTCTTCCTATATCTACAATAGCATAGAACAATATGAGAACACAATACTAATAATTATAACAATTACCTCGATATATTCATACCCATATATTCGAAATCAACATGAATTCAGTCATTAATAACCTTCTCAGTACCAGTTTATCATATCTCTGCCACACCATTCATGTGTTATTATTGTTATCAATAACTTATTGGATCCACACCAACTTCCATCAATCGTCCTAGTCGATCCGCAGATGAACGTAGGTACTACATCATAATAATATCGATCAATTTCTCCCTCCTGCATGCAGCCCTGCATTCATATAATTCTGAACTGATTTATATAAGAATTAAAAGTTGATAAACTTCTCATCATAAAAGTGTTTATGATAAGTATACAATTACATAGAATTACATAACAATTAAAGATAATTACATAACAATTAAATTCACTATTTTTAAAGAAAAATATTACTGAAAGAAAATTCTTCATTAAGAATTTAAATAAACCGTTACAAAATTTAATAATATTACTGAATATTAGTAAAAAGTCTTAGTACTTATATATTAGTAAAAAGACTTTTTATTTTTTTTATTTTCGTTTGTAACTATTTCAATGCATTCATCTAAAGATCTAATTATTATAAAAAATCAGCATTATGGAACACATTTATAATGGCTAATAAAACAGTGATGAATTTTAAAATTTAAATAAAAGTTTTTTCCTCGTATATTCATCAATTTTAATTGGATTTTAAAATATGACATACCGTTATGATGCCTGATTAGATTAGTCAGCAATAAATTTGTGTAATATGTATCAAACTATTGATGAAATAATCAAACAATAGTTAAAAAGGGCACTAATTTAGTTGAAATGCTTAATATATGAAAATGCAAACAAAAAATGTTTCTAATAATCCGTATTTCCTCCAGCAGCATTAATTGTAGTTTGACGCCGTCATGACATAGGTACTTAAAAATATTTAATTAATTTAATAAGGTATCCATTCTTCTGTAAGTAGATCTTGAAGACCTTGGCGAGTATGAACATTATGCAGGTGATATGCTCCAGAGACGGATCATCTCTAGAGCATATCCCATACGTGCTCGATGGGATTAAGGTGTGGCGACTTTGCTGGCCACTGTAGAAGGGCAATATTCTCATCATCCAACAAATATCTTATTGTTGCCACAGTACCTATGTGGCATTGCATTGTACTGCATGTAACGCAAATCACGGCCTGCAGCAGTGACAAATGGAAAGACAAGAGGTTCTAAGATACGGTCAATATATTGATACTGATTCAAAGTGCCTTCCACAAAACTGGAACTGTTCGATGGTGAAAAATGATTCCAGCCCACATCATAACTTGTAGACCACCATATGGATGAACACACTATATATGTCTGAGTCTCTCTTGTCGACACGGTCCTCTCCAGACTCGCCCTCTTCTTGAATCAGGGTAGAGACAAAACCTATATTATCTGTGATTAACACACTCCATTCTTGTAAACCCCAATGCACATGTTGCTGTGTCCACTTTAATCTTAGTCCTCGGTATCCACGACGTAACATGGGAACCCTCAATGGACGTCTGGCCTGGCGTGCAAGCCCAGCATCATGTAGTCTATTCCTCAAAGTTTGGCCCCACACATTAGTATTGTGGGTATTTAATTTGCTAAGGCCATACAGAGTTCGCGTGCACTTCTATGCACATTTCGGCGAGGTGATCCTACCACATAATAGATCCTGTCGAGGCGTAGTTGCACGTTGACGACCTCTATATCTTCAACGACATCATCGAATTGTTCATAATGTTCATATCGATGCCACAATCGCGAAATCACGCTCGGAGAGACGTCAAAATTACGTGCAACATCAGCTTGCGGACGGGCGACTACGACTAGCCTCGGTCATATTCAAATCACTTACCTTTTGAACACGTGCTATATAAACGCCGTGAAGCCCCATGACCACCGCTAATATTAACAATCTTGTTTAGCACTATTTTAAAGTTTACTACAGCCTATCTTTAAACTTTGAATTTGAAGAAATTTACATAACAAATTTGAGACACTATCACATTTGCCTTAATAAAACAGTGTAATTGACTGATTACTTTTCATGGCATATCTTGATTTGTAGAGAATAAGTTTACGAATTGAGTTGTATGTATTTACTGGATAGGGGTGGAACCTTTGATGTAACTGTAACACTCGGAGTAGTTTCCACAAACACCAAAACACTTTCACTTCGCTCGACGCGCGTTTCGCCAACCAAGTTGGCATCATCCGGAGACGATTAAAACTAATCTTAAATTACAAAATCTACCATATTTATACTATTTTTCCGGTGACGTCACTAATGATATCACCGTGAAATTTACGCGTGACTAATCACGCTTCAATGATCGGTTGCTAAGCAACGCGTAAAGCGGGCTACGGTATGATATCACCGTCAAATTTACGCGTGACTAATCATCGGTTGCTAAGCAACGCGTAAAGCGGGCTATACGGGATAGGTCCCTTGTCGCTATTCATACTACTATTACACTTTACAATTTCTATGCTCTCAAATGCATCCAACTGTCTATTATTGGTCACATTTCTAACTAATCTTAAATTACTAATATCTATTCTATGATTGTTGTCAAAAGCATGTTGTGCAACACTAGACTTATCTGTTCTTCCATATTTTAGATGAGCCATATGTTCTTTAAATCTGGTGTTAATTGACCGTCTCGTTTGTCCAATATATTTTCGATCACAATCATTACAACTAATTTCGTAAATCCCAGACCTTTCATTTGGAACAATTTTATCCTTTGGATTGTCTAAAAGTTGTTGTAATTTGTTGCTCGACGAATGAATCGCTGTTCTACCCACGTTTTTGAAAACCTTACTCAAACCATGAGTAAACCGGAGTTCGTACGGGATGGATACATATTTTGGAGCCTCTATGTCCTTTTGAAAGGTCGTAGAATTACGAAGTGTGTCTTTAAATTTACGCTTCCTAATTAGTTTTTCAACTATATCTCTAGGATAACCATTACTCACAGCTATATCTTTAATTAATACTTTTTCTTTTCAAATCTCTCATTACTGAGAGGGAAACTTAGTAAACGATGGACAAGAAAATTGAAACTTGCCATTTTATGTTGATAGCAGTGGTGAGAGTCATTAGGGATATATCTGATCGTACTGGTATATTTTCTATATATATCAAATTCTAACCTATTATCACTATTTTTAATTACTAATACATCTAAAAATGAAAGTTTTCCATTATTTCCTAGTTCATATGTAAACTTTACAGAAGTGAAATCGTGAAATCGAGAAAGTGAATCGTGAATTTTAAAAAAATAACATGTTCCTGAGTAATTGAGCTTTTAATTGAGAACAGTGTTTTGTTCGGAGTCGTATCATCAAAATTCAGGAAATTATGACGGCCGCAATATCGCATATACTGAAAAATTGTACTAAAATTTACACCAATTACCAATTTTAATACAATTTTTAGTATACGATAATACGTTGCCTAATAACTGCATAAATCATGGTCACGTGGTGCGCCAATATCCTTGGCTATAGATGTGACCTTGATAAGAGCGGGCCGAGCGGTACCATCGCACGTGATAGGGGTATCACGTGGTTAACAGACATTAATGAAGACCCGTTGATACATATCTAAATCTAACCTACGATTTATATATAAAATCGACATAATGCGATTTATTTTCGTAAATAATGTGAACTAGTTTTCTCTGACAGTTTTCTTTTAAGTTATGTATGATACGTGTCGTGTTTTATACCAATTTTCCTTAATTTCTCTAACCGCTAGACCCGGAGGCACCTAGGGATTGAGTAACAAAGGAACGCAATTCACATAAGTAGACCTTATATTTTAAAAGATAATATACCTAATATATACCGAGGCTTTCAGATAGAAAGCTTTCTTCAATTTTCTCCTGGTTTGTCGTAAAGCGCCTCGGGTGGCGGAGTTATGCAAGTGTCTCTTTATAACACTGAAATAATACAATAGCACCCTGTAGGGCTAATGGCTTGAACTGCCTGGCAACACGTCTTCTGTAGGAATGGCACTAACGAGTAACGTGATCGAAGAAGGTACAACTTGGGGCTGACAAAGAGGATAGGTATATTTTTATGTAGGCTAACAACAAAAGTAAGTGAGAATCTTAAATTTCCTATTTCTGCTCTTGTAATTACTTTTCCAGTACAGTTCTGTAGTGCCTTTTCTGTAGTACATTTTCTACTCATTAATGTGTAATCTATGTTGAAATTGAAATCCAGTCGATTATTCTTAATAAATAATAATTATAATTTGGTGTAATTTTGATGCATGCGGTGAGCAAATGCAAAATGCATTTGCATGAAAAATGCCAAATCTGTCTGGCAAATTCCTACCGGGCTGTTATTGAAAATCGTGTTTTTATGAGTATCTGCCTATAACATGACATAATAACAGCATGAAATTTCGGGGCGCCGCGTGCAAGAATGACTAGGTTTTCCTGCCGGAACAGGTGGCGGAGCTGTCTTAATTGCTCCCAAAAATTTTGAATCTGACGTCATCGGAATAGCAGCCCCAAATTATGCATACTATATACTCACTGTCTATACATAACGAAGTGATCCATCGTGGTAAGACTTGTCTGTCAACATAATTGTTGGCGAAGAAGCAGCCTTGCCTCTTTGTTGCGGTCAGACTTAGCACCTGCATAATTACTTATATCGCTCTATTTAATTCGGCGTGTAGCTATCCATAAGGAAGCAGGAAACGGCGTACCGTGACAAGCTATTGCAGCCGTATCAAAGGAGTTTCGTCTTAACTAATTTATCATTTCTTCATCTCGAATCAAATTGCTTCTCCTTGCAAATTCCTCCAAAATTTAAAGCTATTTACATGAAGTAAATAAAATCGTTTACTTTCAATTCATCTGCTCGCCAGTGTACGTAGAAGTACAAAAGAAATGTAATCGGTGCCTCGGCTGATTAAATGTTCCCAATAGTAGCTCAAGGTTTTGAGTTTTTGTACGATTTTGTTCGTGCAAGAACGATCAAGAATTAGCACTAAGTGGGCAACTAAAAAGTTACTGATTCAATGTGCTCACATTTATGTAATACATACTACAAATAAAATTAACGAAACTATTGCGAAACATGTGGATATAAATGTGGAAAAATTCGGCTTTCAGCCTGCCCTGATTTTTATTGAGGCGGTCCTGATTAACTGATTACACAGTCTGGATACGGCCCTGTGTAAATGTCTGATTTAATTACAGCAAACCGGCGCGGCGCGGCCAATATATAATATTTTAATTAAATGTTAGATATTATCCATTCTTCTTTGAAGTTTCTTTGAACTTTCATTATGTGTGTCTGAATCAATCACTGATATATGTAGATAAAACATTAAAGTTTGGTCTGGGTCGGTTTGTATTAATAAGTCAGATATTTCCATAAACAAACGTGCTATTATTATTAAAACTGTTTTAATTTCAGATTTAATCGTCTGCGGCTGATGCCAACTTTGGCGGCGAAACGCGCGCTGAGCGAAGTATAAGTTTTTTGGTATTCGTGGAAACGCAGTGGTCGTCGCCGTCAGGGCTATCGTCACATCAAAGGTTCCAGCACTCTTCAGGATAGTTCTTCAATAATTGAAATCATAGTCGTAATTTTCTCACCCTTTATGTTTTTTGGACCACTGAACATGGATATGAACTTTGCTGTCAGAAATTTTGCCCGAAACATATTTTTTGAAAAAAAAATAGAGATTTTGGCATCTTTTTCAATTTCTCGCCTATATCTCAAAAACTATGCGTTTCATCGAAAATAAATTTCTATACAAAATTAAAGCAAACAAGAGTTTTCTACATTTTTAGTGGATTTTATTTTTTCTATGGCCGATTGTTCCGCCACTAGAGCGCGCTGGGAAATGGTCAAAATCCAAAAAAGTGACAAAAATTCGATATATGTAGCTACTACTGCTTCTAGTTTTTCAATTACTGTATACACATTTCTTTTTATTTTTTTATAAATTTCACTATTCCTTAGACTACGTATGTTTTCAAGTATGAATCTGTGGTGCAAAGTTTATTTTAGTCATTTGTCTGGAATATTTTCTTTAAACTAAAAGCGGTGAGAGCATATACATGGTCATTTGGTCATGTATGTTGATCATGTATGCTTTCACAGTTAATGAAATACAAATTAATACATTTTTTGTACAACAAACTATAATTATTGCAACAGCTGTGGAACGCTTCCTTGTCTCAGTTTATGGCTACACAGGGAGGACGAGACCTTCTTTGGACTATCTGAGATTTTTGAATTATAAGAAAGCAGCTTTCAGTTGTAGCTTCAAGTTGTAGCTACTACTACTTCTAGTTTTTTATTTACTGTAAACGCATTTCTTTTTATTTTTTATAAGTTTCCCTATTCCTTAGACTGACTATACGTGCTTTTTCCTGTATGGATTTGTGGTGCAATTATAAGTTTATTTTATTCATTTGTCTACAATATTTTCTTTATTTTCAAAACTGTGAAAGCATACATGGTCAACATGGGTTTTATCCACGGAAATTGGATGTAAAGTGACATAAATCGCATTTTTGTTACTTTTTTGGATTTTGACCATTTTCCAGCGCGCTCTAGCGGCGATCGGCCATATAACCAAATAAAATACATTAAAAATGTAGGAAATTTTGTCTAAATACTTTATTTTGTATAGAAATGGTCTTTTCGATAAAACGCATAGTTTTTGAGATATTGGCGAGAAACCGAAAAAGATGCCAAAATTTTTTTTGCAAAAAAAAGGGCAATATTTCTGCCAGCAAAGTTCAGATTCATATTCAAAATTACAATTATGGCAAAACTTTCCCCTATTTTTCCTAATATGCTTAGACTAACAATATTATGGTAAAATGAATCACATTCGTTTAAGCAATGTGTAAGTTATGCTTACATTTTATATTATTTTTAATGATTCCTAATGAAATACCTAACGTGTCAAGTGAAATGTTTACCACTTGGGGTTTACAACTTATTGCTACGTTTGTTATGATTAAAAATACCGCCTATATGGCGTACCTACTTTTAAATGTTCATTAAATGGCCTCCTTAGAACTAACTGTACGTGACCAAGTGAGTATGAAGCGAATTAATTGTTAAGATTGGATGAGGCTTTCAGCATTTTTACCTATTTTGATATATTATTCAGCGGCGGCTCGTAGGCGATTCACCCTTATTTTCACAATTTATAATGGCTATTTTTCAAGATAATTCATTAATAATGTAATATATGCAACTATTATTTATAATAAAAAAATTCACAGCGTTATAAAAATTTCTAAATGCCATTCGGCCAAAAGAACTTTCTAGAACACACGAGTAGCCACTGATATTATTATGTGGAGCTATATCATCATTACCTATTATTATATTTCTTGAAAGTTTTTCCTCATACCATTCTGGCAAGGGTCAACCTTGGGTCCATGATTGCATGCTCCAGAAAAGGACGATGTGGCATAATAATGTACTTGAAAGAAAACAATATATTGGCAGTGTTGCCATGGTGATATTATAGGTTGAGGAATACCAAAACCTTCATGCCATCATATTTCTATTAGTTCGTGCTACACCCACCTCGATCAATGCAAATATTCCACCCCCCTGGATCAAAACATGGGTGTGTTCCTTTATTTATCGATAGTCCATCGATGTCATTAACACATTTATGTCTAATTGTGACGACATGAAAGAGACAGAATGAGTTGACGCAAGTCATAAGGAAAGCCCACGCAGTGGTAAGGGAAGCGAACTATATAGCATATACCTAGCGACAATAGTGGCAACGTGTTAGAATAAATCTATTTATTTCCAGTACGTTATTTTGCCGTTTTTGTTCCCTACTATCCCACAGAACCATGCACTCAAGATTTGGATTTGGGGAATATGTATAAGTGAATTATTGGTTTATAAATAAATAATATGTAGGAATTTGCAGGAACCAGTATTTTGGGTATTCCCCTTTGGTTGGTCAGTTATGTAGTTAAACAAATCCTCTGATCTCTTGCTAAGAACAAGATTTGTCCCTGAACTGTAATAACAGTAATGTTATGAGAGATGGGCAAGTTACACGAAGCCTCCGAGTCCATGCCAGGAACATTTTTTGTTACTGAACTGGGTCTCTATTATCCGTCAAGTGAGGAATTGCAAAGCGATTTTAAATCAAACTGAAATAAGGTAAATTAATAAATAGATCATCAAAGAATTGCCAAATATATATTTTGGGACTTTATTATTGATGAAATCTATTAGCCCCTCTCCCCCCCCTGGTGTCCTTCGCCAAAATTTACAAGTAACGTCTATGGTCCTATCATTAATAAGCAAGTCGCAGCAATTTACAGTATTTTATTATTATGAAGCCATAACACATAATGTCACAGGTAGGTATAAGATTTAAAAAAAATATATTCAAGCTGTTGACTGGCTACTTTACCAATAGGTACGCCGTGAAAAAATGCAACATGCGTAGGACGTAGGATCACGCTTCGTCAGTGTTTGTACATGGGTGACTTTTCTCTCCTTCGCTGGCCGGTCGAAAAAGA
Organism: Tetropium fuscum; assembly: GCA_964058915.1. Lineage (NCBI taxonomy): Eukaryota > Metazoa > Arthropoda > Insecta > Coleoptera > Cerambycidae > Tetropium > Tetropium fuscum. The sequence continues at coordinate 213,926 of CAXKVY010000151.1, forward strand.
TCCAGAACTCTCTGTTCACCCTTTGCAAAATATTCAAGTTTACGCTGTCCGTATTATTGAAGAGTCACTAGAGTCAGTGTTCAGGCGCCGTCAAAAGCAAGCTTGTGATGATGCCATGCGGGTGAAACGGGGGTGCGTATTGATCGGAGAGGCGGGCGGAAACCGACCGGCCTTGTTCCACCGCGTGTTTCGCCTTGTGTTCCGATGTTGCCAAACATACAAACAAATCTCTAGATATGTTTACAACCTGATCAACATTTGAACATCACATCTACTCATAATCACTAATATACAATAGTTAACTAAGTAATGTTATAAATTGGTATAAAACAATTCGTACCAGCATTGGGACTTTTCTTTCTATACCTACCCTACATTTTTGGGACTTCTACCTACCAACATTGTAGGTAAATAAAATAGATATAGGTATGTAAATATAACTACATTTTAGTCATATTATAAATATGTATAGGTATAATAAGTATGTGGATTATGAGTTTATTTATAACCATATTATTGAGACGTTCCAGATTTGATCGAGATAACGCGGCAACGTGGGGAACTTCTGTCAAGCGGTAAACGTGCTAGCAGTGCCTACTAAATACAGACTCGATACCCGTACCCGAGAAAAGTGGGTACCTTATTTCGTTTGTTTGGCTACGAACATGTTTATTGATAAAGTTACGACCGATGAAACGTGGTTGCAGAATGCGACAAATGTTTGCGCAGTGGTGCTTTTACTAACAAATTCGGTGTTTGTTATTATTAACTAATTTCCGTGGGTTAATGTGAGGTTATATATGTCTTATAGTTGGATTAACGTTGTTGAGGAGGTGTGTGAGTATTTCTCTTCCAAATTTTACGAGAATAAGTGCAATAAAGTAGGTAGGTAAAAAGTCCCCAAATAAGGTTACCTACTTTTGTCTTTTTGTATCTACGAGAATGATTCGCTTACGAAATTCCAGCAACTTATTGCTCAAAACAATTATATTTTTAGAATTGTTTATTTACTCTGCGCAATATTCATAAAAAAGGTAGATAATAATTACTTTTGTATTTGTAATATTTTTATCATACATCTTTGAAAGAAATGTTCATAAACAAACAATTACTTAATTGTATCTACTAATTACATAATAAGATAATCAATTAATTAGATAATAATTAGCTCAGTTGTGTCAGGTCGTAAAAAAGGGCGTAGTAACGTGAAGCTTCCTTGCAAATACCTTACCTATATTCAATGAAAACAAAAAAATGTCTATATGAAATTACATATCTAAATAATTATCTATTATTTGTAATTATAATTATAAGAAAGTATGTAGGTAAAACAGTTCCTTACCTTCAGCTATAAGTACCTATCTTATAGGTACCTATCTACTACTCTCAGCGGTTATCAGCGGTATTTATTATAATGCAAATAATGAAAAACTTCTGACTCAGACCATGTCTGCGCCGGCGACAAGTTCTACCTACCTATCAAGGTACCTACCTATTTTTTCGAGTAAGTTGAGGGGAATCTAAATTGGTGTAACAAGCTCAAAAGTCTTACTCTAATGTCCATAAAGTTAGCAGAACTTTTGCAAATCCATCTCGCTATGGATAAACATTTGCCGTTTTTTAGTTAATTAATCGTGAAAGAAAAAAATTTGCCGCTTTAATTTTTTTTATCGGGTGCCCTGCTAACCTCATGAAGTTAGCAGGTTACATAAATATAAGTAGGTATAATAAATTAACTAAAAAATATTTAAATTAATATTTTTGTTTTGTTTATTATTGAGTTTCTCGCTGGGAAAAGTCTTTTTTCGACTCGTTTTTGGCTGAAATTTTGCCGTTCGACTTTTGCCGTTTGATTTAATCGTTTGATTTAATCGATTTTGTTGTTATTTGTTTATTAATAGTAATAGACAAAAAACATCAAAATCACTGTATCTCAGCCTAAGCCTACAACATTTTCCTTATAACCATTCGTCAGCGGCAAAAAAACGGCAAATTTTTTGAATTATTTTTTTATAAATGTGACCTGCTAACTTCATATGAAGTTAGCAGGTTAGGGCACCCGATGTAAAATAAATTAAAGAGCGGCAAATTTTTTTCTTTCACGATTAAATAACGGCTAAAAACGGCAAATTTTAGGCTAACTTATATTTATTTTAATTCATTTTTTATATATGTGACCTGCTAACTTCATATGAAGTTAGCAGGCACCCGATATAAAAAAAATTAGAGAGCGGCATTTTTTTTCCTTCACGATTAATTAACAGCTAAAAAACGGCAAATGTTTATGCCATAGCGAGATCAATTTGCAAAAGTTGACCTGCTAACTTTCTGGACATCTTACTCTAAGTTACCCTCGAAATTGGGATCTTAGGTAGGTATGTAGTAGGTACCAAAGTAGTAGGTACGTCTATCTATTTTTAAATCTGATCAATTTTTGAGATTTGAGCTTCTAAAGAAAAAAATATACTTTTGGTACTTCCGGAACTAAAGTAATAACTTCACTCCCTTATGACAGGGACTGAAGTGTCACTCCCTGTCCTTCCGGGATTAAATATTGACGGAAATCCCGAAAATATAAAATGACAAACAAAATAATATAACAGGTGTTTTATTGCTTTAATATTTAGCCTAAGTTTAGCCTAAGTTAATGTTGTTACAATTCGTCATATTGACCAGTCTTTCCTGGGTGAATGCAGCAGATCTACTTCTTCCTACTTGTCCTACTTTGGCTTCCCCTTTATCAATTATGATCGAACTATGGTAACTTGTCAATCAGTGACTTATTTGCATCGCTTTATGCTTAATCATAATTATCTGTTTCTATAAAGGTTTATATGTGCTTTTTTATATTATGTATACGTTTCAATTTCGGAATTACGAAAATATCGTATATAATGTATATAATCGTAGGTATATAATGTTAGTAAAATCTGTATATTTTATATTAAAAAACGCTAGCAAGATGAACAACGATTAAAAAGGCATATTATAAGTTTATATTATAAACTTTCCCATCGCGTATCGTAGTACCTATTTCATATTACGATCCTTATATCGTAAATAATATCGTGTATGTATCAGATTTTAACACTAATGTATTGAATATTCATTTATAAATAATATTCATCAAAGGAAGCATCTTTTCAATATGTGTGTAACCGCATTTGCAGCACATCGATTGAATAACCCATGCGTTGATAAAAATATCGAAATCTTACGTGTAACTTTAAGTTACCGTAACGTTAAGTTACAATTTACAATACTCAATTTTAGTATTTCAAGAGTAAAATAAATACTCGCTAAGTAACACTGTCCGCTTACGTCCGTCGCATTGTACTTTTTCCGTAAGCACTGAATGCAGTCAAGTCAAACCTGATTGAAATTCCTTCTCAATTTTTAACAATGAAGGGGGTTATTGCTAAATTTATCGTGCATTTGTTGCGTCATAACCTCAAACGACACTATGTGACGTGCGACAGTATCGGTAACCTATTGTCGAAATTTTCGGTATTGCCACGTTAAAGTTTAGGGAACGTATCCGCCGATATTTACCCGTGGACCAAATAAATTATTCCGATATATTCGGCAGTTAATACATGCTGTTATTTATAGCTCAGAATAAAAATTATTAATTGAATTGAATCCAAATAAATTAATAAAACGTCATGGCATGTTTTTTTAAATTTTATATTTTATTGTCTGGTAGTTGGCAGCGGCAAAACGAGCCGTGTATAAACCTTGAGCTTTGAAGTTTTTTAGTTTTTACTCCTCAATAAGTTTTATCGAATATCGAAAATAAATATTGAAAACAATAATGGGCCAAGTGTGGTACCCTGTGGCCGTCCAGCTGTTTGTTTAAATTCAGAAAAGTAATTCTTGTATATTTTATTTTACACCTTGTTTCTATATTATGTTATGTTATTAGTAAATCATTTGAGAGGTAATCAAGGCCTATACATTTTAACTTGGTTATTAATAGTTCAAAATTGACTACATACATCAAATAAAGCATTTGCTGTAGTCAATACCTTGTCCCAAATACCGTAGAAATGGATAATGGACAAATAACATTTGTAATATTCTATATCAAAGTAAAGACATTGAGGTTTTTACTTTAATATAAGTAGTAATATTAAAAATGTTATTTGTCCATTATTCATTTATCTGGTCATATCATCTACAATTTTTAACAGTGCTGTTTGAGTGCTATGCTTTTTTCTAAAACCTGACTCCAATGAAGGTAGAATCATTTAATCATCAAAATATGTCTTTAGTTAAAAAGCAACAATTTTTTGTATAAATTTGGATAGTGTAGGTAATATACCTACTTAATAATCTTAAGTCAGTTAAATTTATAGCATTTTCCAATTTGGGACAAGGTATAACTACAGCCTGCTTCCGTATATTTGGAAAAACTCAAGTATTTAAAGATGTGTTTATGATATACATCACTCCGTACTCCATCTCTATAATAGGTATATGGTAAAACCATCTTTATAATAATGATTTTTATGCTGATGTTATCTATTCCTATATAGCTTCCGTTTTCATGGTTTTAATCACGATGTAGGTAGGTATATACACTGAGCTCGTAAAGTTTGGAATAAATTCAATTAATCGTTATTGAAGGATTTTCACAGGAAATCCTCGGACACGTCAACCTTATTTTATAAAATGTCACTTTTTTCAGCCATCGATTTTTTTTTGTTTTGTTCGTTTTTGAGCTATGACGTCATCGACAATTTTTTTAAATGACAACCCATATTTTTTTTTCACGGATTTCGATAGAGCACATTTTTCTGAGTGCGAATATGTCAAAAACATAGTACCTTTAACATTAAAGTGTTCGAGATATTCGGTTGCAAAGTTTATAAAATGTACCATGGCACCATGCATAAGCTATCGGGCGGGTCAAGATTTTTAATAGCTTATTGCTTATTCTAATAGCTTATAGCTTATTACATTTTAAAAGGTTAAGGAGTAATATTATTTATTTTGGTAGCTTATCGAACATTTTGAAAGATTTGGGAGTAATCTGTTTAATTTTTTAACAACAATTTAAACAAATAAAAAAATATTTTAACAAATAAATGATAAATAATTAAAGTAAAAAATAAAATCAGAGTAAATTTTCAAAGTGACCTCCATTCACTTCCTGGCAATATCCCATCCGCCACTGAAACTCCTGCAGAACCTTACCAACAGTATCGGGTTGAATGGTTCGAATTTCATTGCGAATTCTGTCCTTTAATTCTTCGATGGTATTTGGTCTATTGAAATAGACTTTGCTCTTTAAATAGCCCCATAAAAAGTAGTCTAGGGGAGTGAGATCTGGAGATCTAGGGGGCCATTCGATAGTTCCCCTGCGACCAATCCGATGGTTAGGAAATACATGGTTTAAATAATCGCGAACGATCACTGCAAAATGGGGTGGTGCACCGTCTTGTTGGTACCATATCGTGTGATGGGGCAGATCTGGATCTACGTCATTTGGGTAAAGTACCGCAAGTGCAGGGACTAAGTCGTCTCTTAAAAATTCTAAATATATTTCACCTGTTAATACGCCTTCAAAGAAAAATGGGCCCAAAATACGATTACCTACAATACCAGCCCAAACGTTAACTTTTTGTGGAAACTGACTACGAGTTTCCATTTTCCAGTGTGGATTTTCAGGAGACCAATATCTACAGTTTTGCCGGTTAACTGTGCCGTCGAGATAAAAGGTAGCCTCATCAGAAAAAACAATATTGCGTAAAAATCCGTCGTCATCAATCAGGCGTTGCAACATGGTTTGGCAAAACTGTAACCTACGGTCAGGATCATCTTCGTTTAACTCTTGGACCAAAACCACTTTATACGGATGCCATTTGTTCAATCTCAAATATTTCAAGACGGAGCTTTGAACTATTCCGTTGTTTGCCGCCACTTGGCGGTGGGTACTTGGGTAAATGGGGATTTTCTTGAAGCTCTAGTAGAACATTCAATTTAACATCTTGTTGCACTGGTGGACGACCCGTTCTAGGGCGATCTCTCGTATGACCCACTTCTAAAAACTTTTGTTCTATTTTGCTAACGGTGGACTGTGTAATTGGTTCTCTGTTTGGATATTTGTTGTTAAATAAACGGCAAACTTCTACTTGTGTGCGAGCTCTGTCCCCGTAACCGATCATCATCAAAATTTCGATTCTTTCCCTTTCACTCAAACGACGGACCATTTTTAAATAAAATGAATTATGATGGAATAATGATTAATCAACTTACTTAATGATATTATTCAACTGATTAAAACACAAACTTGCGAGGAAAAACTTCAAAATTGTGACAACTGTCAAAACTGTTGTTTTTCCTGCGCTTTCTTGATAAATGATTAGCATTTGGTCATCGCTTGTATAATTCATTCTTAAAACTTTGCAACCGAATATCTCGAACACTTTAATGTTAAAGGTACTATGTTTTTGACATATTCGCACTCAGAAAAATGTGCTCTATCGAAATCCGTGAAAAAAAATATGGGTTGTCATTTAAAAAAATTGTCGATGACGTCATAGCTCAAAAACGAACAAAACAAAAAAAAATCGATGGCTGAAAAAAGTGACATTTTATAAAATAAAGTTGACGTGTCCGAGGATTTCCTGTGAAAATCCTTCAATAACGATTAATTGAATTTATTCCAAACTTTACGAGCTCACTGTATATGTAGTATATATCGGCTGATGTAATATTTTGGAATTTAAATTTATAATTTGTTATTATAAACTTATTATAATTTGTTATGGTTTTGAAATACGGTTGGGTGTATATAAATATATTTGTGAGGCCTATGCTGTGTTTGTATTCTGGATATAAAATGCGTGCCCTTTTCTGATTCTGCTTATCTATTGTTTATTTGGGGTCGATGTTACCATCTGCTTATACATGCACTTGAGCACTTGCATGTTGTATCACTGTCCATGTCCTCGCTAACTCCACATGTAGTTAGCGAGACATTTCTCTAAGAATTTAGGTGAATACAAAACCAATTTGAGATGAATTTGCCGTTCTTTAACAGTAAACTAATGCCATAAACAAATTCCCTGTGTAATAAAAAAGATGCAGAAATATCAAAAAGCGCATATAGAGAGCAACACACATTACATTTTCATAAGTTTAACATTTTCATACATTGATTGAAATAACATAAAATAACGAGAAAAATGTTCGAGTAACATAATTCACAAATGGGTACGTTCATTTTTTATCCAGTTAGGTAGGTATATAGGTAACTAGCTAACTCGAGGTGAAGTTAGCGAGACACCCTATTTAAAAAAAAGCGCCAACCTACTTACGTGGGGATCTAGGTATAAAAATACTTTAATAGTAATTATATCCAACAACACGATCTTGAATACACTGAAAATTAACGGCTCAACCGAACATGTTGTTTATGCTAGTTTAAAAAAAGCTAAAATGCCAAACGGGTAGGTATAATACGGATAAAAGATAAAATTCTCTTTTCCGGATCGTATAAGATCCCGATTGTGCTAGTGAGCTAGTGTATCATCTTACCACTATATTCAACGGATCTATTAATAGGCCCATTTTTACAAAAGCTTGGAAATTATTTAGAATGGTTCCATGCGAAATAAAATAAAATTACAAAACCAAAATCCATCAGGTAGGTATGTTCCTCTAGAAAACAAGGACACTTTCCAGTACTTCTGTACAAATTACAAGGTGAAAAGGGTTTCCTTTTGAAGTCAAAAAGTTATAAAGTCTTGGTAGACAAGTAAATTACTGAGAATTGCCGATGCAAATGAGGGTCAACGATCTCGAAAATCACAGAGCGCGCCGTCCTGGAGGGGAGAACAGTGACGATCAAACCATCACTTCTTACTTTCAAGGCTAACCAGAACAGATGACCTACTTTATAGCATGTATAAATATAAACAGTAGCGCAAAAAGTATCACCCGCATCGAGTGCATTTTTTATAGCATTCAAGGCATTGAAGACGTTAGTTAATGTCACTAATTTCGTACGGTAATTTGGGATTATTTATACTATGTATACCTACCTATGTAGGTATGTATTAATTTTGTTGTAGCGGCTCACTTCGCAAAGTACTGCATTTGTCCTTGTTTATCAATACATTTTTAGCGTTATTTCCTTAATTTTTAAATAAAACTTAAGATTTATCCATGACGTGCCTATTTGTTATACATGTTCATGCTGTCTTACATGAAAATATTAGAATTTGATTATTAATAGTAAGAAAAGTATCACCTTACAGTAATGTTTTAATAACTAAAAACCTACAAGGCGTTTATTTTTCAAAAAATTCACACATAAAGGGATATATATATTTAACAACTCATTAAACTTTGAATATGGGTTAGTTTTCCAGATATTAATTCGTAAATATCGAAAATGATACCGAAATTAGTTTTTTTTTCATTATCATTGAATATTTAAGATATATCACATTTTCAAAAAACAGTATACAGTGGTAGATACGCCAAGAGATGGGTCTAATTCGATAGAATTATTGTAATCTGCAAAAAAGGTGAGATGCCAACAATACTTGGAAACATATATCTAATTATAGAAATTACATAGGTATCTACTAATATACTACCAAATCTACCTACCTCGTTTTGCAATTTCATTCCGTGATATTTGTCTCATTGTACATGTACTTTAATTAACCTTCCGTCTTTAGGCCGTCACCGTGATTTACTCTGTACCTACCTATATTAGTAAACACACCACTATTGGTATTAAATTGTGGTATTGGTGAAATTAGGACAATTAACAATTTAAACTCTACCACTATTTGGTTAGGATAATAAACAATAGCATTATTTTGTATGGCGGTCGTTGTTGATTTTGCTGACAAATTGTAATGTGTTTATTATTAAATAATTCGATAAAATAAAATAATTGCTGCAATAGTTATTATAAAGTATATTCTCAACCAAGAGTCGCCCAAATAACAAATTTAATACCCGAGGCATGCGCGTGAACAGCAATATTGTCAGGACCGCACTAACGAATCCAAAATATGTAGATAATAAACATGGCTTTGATTTATTGATAAAGTTAATACGAGGGCAATTGAAACTGTATAAAAACAACAGCCGTTAAAAACAGTCGGCACCTCTTTATTGTACATCGGCTTTATTGTCCGGCACGACGCCGCAGACCAGTCTGTTTATTCTCTTTACACCAGCGCGCAGCCTGATAGTTCATCCGGCTGACTTCAAGTTCCAGTAACGGACTCGCACTATGAACTATTTCAACTTGTCAATGCCACTGCTAAATACATAGGAAGAAATTTCAAGTGCGGACGGTCCTGGGCTTTAGGACCGATCAATTACCCTCGTATTATCTTTCATATAATTAATATTACATTTAACATTCACTCTCATCAGAAGATGCACCATTGCCAACTACTGGTGACTCTGGGTTGTGAATATTAAAATTTCAGCGTGAATCAATCACTTACTTTTTTATTTTAGATAATACAACTTTTGGATATTGTGGTTTAATGTTAACCCGTCCAAACGTGTCTGTCTTATTTATTTTTTTACTCAAAACCTCGCTCAAAACGAACTTAACTTTCGAATAGGACCTGTTGGCTTCTGCATCAAACACTTTTTTTGGCACATATTCAGTAGCCTGCAACTAACGAACAGACTATAGTATAAGCGCAAGCTAACAGTTGCCTATGACCAACGAACAGAGTATAGTGGAACGCCAACCAGCTACGCGCATGATTGGTCAAAACATAATATCGTTATAACTAAATAATTAATCGCCACAAAAATCTGTTTCAAGTGAAATTACAATAGACAAGTTATAATAATAATTATAAAATATCAATCACAAATAAGCTGTGTCTAAATTAAAGGATTAATGAAAAAGCATAAGTGTAAACAATGGTTTAGATAGTCTAGCTAGGAAGTAAAACGTAAAATGTAGAGGGAACGCGCCACACAAAAAGTGAAGTTACACGACATGAATTGAATTTAACCTCGAATTTAACTGTATGATAGTATTCAGAATTATATTATGTGATAATCAAAGTGTAATAGTTTGAAGTGAAATTAAATAAATTAAATATTATGAATTAATCTGATCAAAATAACAGAATAACAAAAATAACAGAACAAGAAAGAAGTAGGTAAGCAGGAAGTTGCATCTGTTTTTTAATAGGGTACATCCGTAGAAACTACAAACAATAAAAGAGCTCCTCAATTTCAAGAAAATTTGTTATAAAATAATTGTAAATTTAAAATAATACTTGTTAATTTTGTGCTAAGTAAGCTTTAATACCAGTGTAAATGGTCTAGAAGCAGAAAAACTGCATGAATAAGTGCTTTCGTCGTTTTTACAATTAACAAGGAAAAAGCTTGGTAGGGTCCCAGCCCAGGAGAAGAAAATTTGCAGTCAATATCAAACAAGAAAAGGAAACAATCTTTCATAGTGATTAAAGTGATAGATTAAAACTACAGCAGCAAGTAATAATGAATTTACGGGTAAATAAATCCCAAGGCGAGATGACACCACTACCAGAGCCCAGCAGCATTTGTTAGTTTCCAGTGAAATCAAAAGTGATAAGTTTTATGCAAGAACATAAAAGGATTAACATAGTTTATTAACAAGGTAATAAACAATTCTAAATTTGCTAATATTAAGAAATATTGTGTCAGAGGACTTGGTCCCATGTAACAGGTTTAAGATACGTAGGTTTTGTCGCAGGATAGGAATACGTTTCTAAGGTTTTGTTTAATTTTATTAACCATACTTAATAATAAACAGAGTCACATGCAAACAACTTCTTCTTTCTTGTTTTGAAAATTTCAGGAAATAATTCAAAATCTAATACAATTTGAGCTTCACTAAAATTTTATACATTTAATAACATTTTGCATACACTAAATTCAATTATGAGGAGTCATTAACTTCATCTTACAAACAATGTTTTAAAGAAATTTATATAATAGACCTAATTGGACCCCCTCTAAGACTCCGTGCTAAGACTATAGTATAGAGTGCTCATGACTAAAGTGATCCTTCAATTAAACTAAAAATTAGTGTTCATAGAACTGGCGCCCATAATAAAAGAGAAGGAATCAATAGGGAAGTAAATAGAGTAAGTATCCTGTAAACAGATTAAATATTTCTCTATCATATTATTTCAATATAAAATATCTTTATTTCAAAACCCTTAAAATATATATAGTATATACATATATAGTATATATTATATAATGTGCTCCGTAATGTACGGTGTACGGCGGCGGCAAAAACTTTCATATAAAATAAACATCAAGGTCGAATAGTGAAAAAGAAATGTTGTGCATTTAGTTTTTAACAGTCTGACGAGATTGCAGGCCAGTTTCAGGTAGAATTTTAGGAAATTCAAGTTCGGTTTTGTGTACCTACCTACATCCCCTTCTTGCTTTATGCCGTAAAATTTAACTTGTAAATAAAACTATTGCAGTGTTAACTTTACATTTGTGAACATTTTACAAGATGGTGATAACAATCTTGGAGAATTAGAAGTTTTATCAACTTAACACGACCCGGTGATAATTATAATAATTATGGTAGTAAGTAGGTACATATTTGAAACAGAAATATTCTATCATTAATGTGACACAGAACTTAATTTTTTAATAAGTAGGTACCACATATTTAATTTTATTAAAACTGTATGATTGTATAATATAATATGCCACGCATTTATATTTAAATCAGCACATATATTTTAGTTCATAACTAAAACAAAAGGAACAATAATAATTAATAATAAAATCTCCGCTGCTATTGCAACGCATAGGTATAGTCGTCTAAAATGTCAAACTTTTTATGTCATTAGCAAATGTGTCAAAATAAGTCAGGCTTAAACATAATCCAGGATTAACACGTACGGTGCGGTTGCACTCGGCCATAAATGAGAATGAGTTAAGAAATGTCATGTTTTTCTGATGTTTAAAAAACATGTAGGTACCTATATAACACGTTAGGAAATTATTTTATGTGATAACTCCTGCAAACTCGCGGGATATCACTTTGCTCGTCCCACAAATACCTATCACACTCGTTAACATATAAACACACTTTTATTAACTGGTTATATAAATAGCTATTGTGTATAGCAGGTATAACCATCAGGTCGCGGTAAGCCCAGTACCTACGATGCTTATTTTTATTAATTTTCATGATTGAAAAATCTGCTCACATTTATACGTGCTTCCGAATGTGCAAATTATTTTTCGTGCCAAAACTCTCAGGTGTGGATACTTTTCTTCGGAAAGGTATGTTCTGTAAAATTCGCTTAGTTCCACATCGTCAAATTTAGACTTCAAATATGAGTCTTCTTGAAGCTCGATCAACTCCATTTGTAGGTAAAGCGTTCTTTTCTAAGGTCACAAAACCTTTTTAGCATTTTACCTTTGCTTAGCCACCTTACTTCGCAATAATATGTAACATCACCGTGTACTGTAGAGAGTTCATCCAAAAATGCCTTAAACTGGCGATGGTTAAGACCGCGGGATCTAATGAAATTAATAGTATTTACTACCACATCCATAAAATTCTTCAGCCGAATGGACTTAGCGTCCAAGTTTTGTTGGTGAATAATGCAATGCAGAATTATTAAATCACTCTCTTGCATATTCATAGCGGTTGCTCTTTTCCTTCAGAATCCCGATAAAACCTTTTCGTGATCCGACCATTGAAGGCGCACCATCTGTGCACACTCCCAACTAATTTACACCATTGCAAACTATAATGCTCAAAAGTACTTTGCACCTCTATAAAAATATCTTTTGCAGTAGTGGTCGCTTTTGTAGCGGCCGTAAAGCCAGTAATTCCTCTATCACTGCAAATTCTTCATCAACACCTCGTATAAAAATAGCTAACTGGGCTGTGTCAGATAAATCTGTACTCTCATCCAAAGCAATCGAAAATGCTTGAAAATCAGCCAATCTATCGGTCAATGTTTTTTTGATATCACTAGCCATCATATCTATACGTCGAACAACACGGTACGCCGCGATAAGCTCACATTCTCAAACTCTTTCTTCTTTTCTGGGCACAAAAGTTCTGCAACATCTACTAGGCACTCTTTAACAAACTGTCCATCAGAAAATGACTTCCATGTTTTCGCTATTACACTGTTACACTGTTAGATTTGATTTTTGTGAATGGTTGATGGCAACATTTGTTGCTGTTTCCCTAAATCGGTAATGAGTTTTTTTAATTTTATCTTTTCTTAGAATACTGTCGATCGTACGAGAGTGCTTCAAGTGCACGAGCGGCTTATCGAGTGTTTATCTGTTTGTCTCTTTCTAACGATTATTTCTGACTCGATCTGTGGCGTTCCACTGCGTACGCTTAATAATATTATTTTTCTACAATCGCCTCAATAGTAGGCTTTTGCGCCGCTTTCAATTCTCAACGCAAAGTACGCCATTTCCGATGATGACATAATTGTCGCTTTAAAGCGGCAATAGTGTCAATTCCCGCAGGCTTTTTTATTATAAATTCCTTAGCAGGCGCTTGTCAGTCAAAAATGACACATGAGAAATGTAGCTAACAAAAAAACTTATAAAAATCGGTTCATATATAAACATATCTCAAATACATACAAGAACACACTGTATTAAGCGATTGTAGAAAAAATGTTGTATGTATTACGAGCACAAACTGCCATTGCCGCTTTTGAAAGAATTTTCTTCAAGAACAAATTTCTTTCGCAAGCGGCAATGCAGTACTTTGCGCTCTTAACACACAAATAACTATTATCGATTTGAATTGATATCGTTACTTGAATTTTCTGAATCTCTCGCGGGCCGGATTGAAGCTGGTGGAGGGCCGGATCAGACCCGGCTTGCCCATATAAGTTGTATACAAATGTAATAGTCACATTTTTGGTGTGCTATTAATTTAGTTGTACACTCGGTGGCACCTATTAACGATTTATATGTTTAGCATGGACAAGAGTCATAAACAATGCCTCAAGACGTAGTGTTCAAAAACAAAAGTGAAATTATGTTAAATAATAATCTATAAGCCCACCAAACACAACAATATCAACGAAAAAGTCAACGAACTCAATGACACTAAATTATAGTGATGGCATAGTAAATAGTTTTCAGTTTTCCGCTGTAGCGCTAGTATCTTAAATTCATGCAGGTGCGTAATAGATACTCGGCCTAAAATTCAGTGTGCTATCTCTATCAGAGCTATCGCCTCTCTATCAACGTACGTAAAAAATCCCTATAATACAATCCCTACAAAAGTAATATTTATTTTATTTAATTATATATCGTAAAACAGGGTTACTTGGCCACCGCCTCCTACTTAGGGCGTTTACCAAAAAATATTTTATTTGTTTTTTTTTGTTCGTGTTTCCAGGTTTGTCTTATTGTTACAGGTCTAAAGTAACTCAAAATGCCTTGACACTATCCAAAAAAGCCTACCGCAACTATGGAACACGCTTTAGAAGATAATGACGCCATGACGGGTGGTATGTCGAAGGCGGAAGCGAGTAAGTGCGCGCGCCGACGCGACGTGACGGTGAAAAATCCTTCTTGGCATACTTCAGAATAAGTTACAGGGCATGCACATTTCACAACCGGCCACCGGGACATATTACAGTTTTTGAGCTGAGGAGGAGCGTTATTATTCTTATACAACGACAATAACAAAGGTTAGTGAACTAAATTACTAATCAATTGCAAATAGAAACGGTGGAAAAATAAAAACGCAAAAAAGATTAAAAGTTTGATAGAGGAAGAAATGGAAGATCTTTACCACTCCAAAAGTCCAAAATAGTATATGAGTCACAACAAGTATCTCTAAAAGTAACTGTAGTTATTCGCCTCGAGTTGCAGAATGCATTGTAAAGCCAACAGCAACTTCCAAACGCATATCACTGCTGTGATGGGCAATTTCATTAGATGCTTGATTCTACGCTGATGGCATCTCATACGTAAATATTTGAGAACCTTTCTTAATCACCTTAATGAAATTCGTAGTTTCTTGTTTATCATAAATATAGTTCATACTGAAGGACCGCCTAGCCGCGAGATTTGACCGGTAAGATTTCGATCTTCGAAGTTAAGAAAGGCGGGCGTTGGTAGTACTTGGATGGGTGACCTAGGCAGGCTTGGGGATGGGCTGTGGCAGTCCAACTGAGACCTGGGAATACTCAACATCTGCCGCGGACCCGTGATCCCAAATAAATGGTAATGAAGACCAGAGTAATAAATCTCGGTAACTCAGAACCATACTATCATACATAAAAATTGTAGACTTTGCCACCAAGCCAAAAGTACTAAAGTAAAAAAGGAGGAATGCACAAAGGGCCTAATGAGGCCTAACTGAAACCACTACACTCCCACCCATATACATACATACAGACATACATGGTTCATACTGTATTCAAGAGCGGAATTAGAGCAAGAAGACTTCTTTTCTCGTTCAAATATATCTCACTTCGCTCCATTTTGATGATGCGTTGTTTTCATTTGTCAATTTTTTTTAGTCACATTTCATAATCGATTATGCTCCCCAAGCAGCACAAACAAACCACATTAAATCTAACTAACGACTAATTTTAGAATAACATTATAGGCAGGGTTGGGTAACGACTACATGTATGTTTCTTTTACATGTATGTAGAAAATTGCGTAGAAAATGTCGAAAACGTAGAATATGTAGAAAATCAAATGTAGAAAATAAAACCGGACAAATACTCTCTCTCTCTCTCTCTCACACACACACTCCCCCAATATTCATTGGCTCGATAAGAGGGAGTGATAGCGTCGATGCCATTGACTATAGATGTGACTATGTGATTTCGATAAGAAGGGGTCAAGTGGTAGTAGTGGTATCATCGCCCTTTGCCCCTTGCAGTCGTGCAGTGGTAGTGGTTAGTGGTTGTCTGTTCTGGTCTGGTTCTGGTAGTTTAATTCGGACCTAAATACCTACTTAGTATAAAATGACTGGAAGAGGAAGACCGCAACACAATTTTTGGGAAAGATGTAATTTCGAACAGGTTAAGGCTGGAAGAAAAATGCAAGTCTATGTGGTTATTGTAACAAAATTTTAAAAAATACTGACAAGAAAAGACTCTAAGACATCGGAATGTGTGCAAAGAAATTGTTAGAAGAGAAACAAATAGACAAGCTGAAAATGTAAATACAATTCTGTCAGATTTAAACGAAAAGATAGTGAGTATGAGAATTAAGATGAAATTTCATTATCCAAAATAGCCATGTTTGAAAATAAATCAATAGAACACCAAAAGGTTTGATTTTTTGGACGGTGATCATAATCAACCAGTATCAGTAATATCCAAAAGTTTTGGTACCTAGCACTCCTAGCTGCTTGATACTTGGCTCATATAAATCTGCCATCTTCCTTCTCTGGTAGTTCTACCGGTTTGACCACAATCAATAATGTCTTACAAGAAAATCCAGATTTGGAAGTACATGATAAGGTTGGCAAATAGAAAAATATTAATCTATGGATAATTCTTTATTTTGCTTTATGTTGGACTAGGAGTATTGTTTTATTTTTAGGTTATTGTGGAATCAAGACGAAAAGCAATAAGTAAAATATCCTCAAAAAACAGACAAACACGGATTTCGTTAGATCATGAAAGTCTAACGATCTTACGGGATTTTGTGTTAAAATGTATATTAAAGAACAAGAAAATGTAAACTTGGCTTTGTGTGAATTTATATTTGGGTGTAATATACCTATCCCTGTCGTTGAATCAGATCATTTCAAAAAATTTATTGATGTTCTACATCCGTCATATAAATTGCCATCAAGAAAAACACTATCGACCAGTTTACTCATAAAATGCTACGAGAATTGTAAAAAATCCATTTAAAACTTTGACAAGGAATCTGTTGTGCTGATTGATGGCTGGAAGAACTCATCGAATAACACAAAAATGCTTATTTGGCGTATCCATAATGTTCAGCATCAACATTATGCTCAACATAGCGTTTCTGGAGTCGTTTAATCTGACAGGCGAAAAAGAAACTGGTGATAAACTTCAATAAATTGTGGAAAGAAGTGTAGTTATTGCAAAAGAAGTTTACAATACCTGATATTTATGCAGTCTGCTCGGATATATTTTTATTATTTAAAGAGGACTTGTTTATTTGATTTATTTATTTTTTCGTGGTATATTTTGTATGCACATTTAAAAGCTGATACTCTGTTTTACTTATATTTTATTATTATTATTATTATTTTATATATTTTATATTTCGTGTTTAAACTTTTAATTTGTTGATGTATTTTATTATATGAATAAATATTTAACTAAAAATCAGCTTGTAATACAAATTATTAATTTTCTACATTTGGTGGTGTAGAAAATGTAGAATATATGTTGGCGTAAAAAATACATATTCTACGCGTAGAATATACGGTAGAATATGTATAATTTTCTACCTACCCATCCCTGATTATAGGTACCTACATATTATGACTACAAAATTGGTATGGCATTGGTATAATGGTATGCCTACGTCGCTATTGTAGTTTGCTGACGTCGCAAAAGTCGACGTCACCATTCCGACCTGTTCTATACTAATAATGATGGTAATAAATACTTATAAATGGTATATGAAATAGGTCGGACGTTAATTTTTCTAGTTTTATATAACCAATTGTATAGGTCAATTGAAGTCGTCCAGACCGACGGCGGACTACAACTTATTTAATACCTATCACGACGTCGGATGAGGTATAGGTACAGCCGATGTCGGATGAGGTAGGTACGGCCAACGTCGGTGTGTCTATCCTATTTTGATGTATATATCAACCAAGTCCCTGAAAATATGATACATGTCTTCTTCCATGTTGACACTTGGCCGTGCACATATCGTATTATGTTGTGTGAACATGTAATTAACATTGAAGCAAACACATAGCCTCTCAATTGCCATTATGCCTGCTGCGCGTGGATGTTTGGCTGGACCCGGGCATGGGGATAATCCGGGATGTACGATTTTTAAAACATCCATTTTATTCCTATTAACAAATACACAATTTTAGCTTTTCACTTGAGTACAACTCCGAAAGTACGGACACCTCTGAAAATTATCGAAATATAGGTTAGTCGTAATAGGTATGTACATGTATACCTCTTCTGTATAGTTAATATATAATATGTTTAAATGAGGACACCTAATACGACTAAGTTCATTTATATATATGTACAATGTACATTTATACCTCTTCTGTACAGTTAACATAATATAATAGGTATAAATGAGCAAACCTAATACGACCAAGTTGAATTATATATATGTACCTACATTTATAACTATTCTATAGTCAGTGGGTTAGAGGTATATTACTGTTTACCATTGTCATAAACGTGTTTCTGATTATATTATACATACAACTATACAACTACTCAAATTTGGTGTAGCAATTTTAATTGTCAATTTTAATAGTCTTTATTATACAAATTACGTCCACTGGTATATGATAATGATGGCAAATTAATATATTTAATAAGACCGGGTGTATGGAACAGATATAATCACTTACACCATTATTATCTTCAGGTGGCCACGTATATACAATAGATCGGTCTTGCCGAAAGAAATAGTAGGAAACCATTTTGAATTATGTTGCAGAAAATATAGGTTCATTTCTCATTTTTATTATTTTCACTACAATTGTGAGATTTTAAGATGACATTTGTGTAAGAATGTTTTTTTGAACTTACCGGTTCTTATTTCTTCACAACTACTAAAAAAGATTTTTTCAAAAAGTACGTCAAAAAAATTTATGAAAATATTTAAACATATATTGAGTTTTGACGGCGCGGCGCTTTAATTCTAATGGTTTATCTTGACAAACTTAAAGTACATAATATTGCTACATTGTATTGAAACAATAAGTTCACTATAACACACTGTAATATTTATTATCTACAAAATCGGTATAAACGGAGTACAAAGATTTGTCTATTTTATATCTAAAACTTTTTAGGTACATAAATTAGAGGAAACGTTATATTAGGTAATATTTGCCGCATGTAAAATGACGTCGAGGTAGGTATAATTTGCCGTACCTAAAATGCCGTCGTGATAAACATAATAATTTCTATCTAAAGCGACTTGTTGGAAGGATGTACGACGTCGGGACGACCAAAATTTGTGTGAGCATTTTGGTATAAATCTTGGTTGATACGACGCGACGTCGCGCGGACGTCGGCTACCAACTCCAGGTTACATTACCGACGTCGGCTCGACGTCGCCCCAACTAATTTGTGCTGCTTGGATCTCTTTCTAACAGACTCTTTATCATAGTTAAATAGGTTTAACAAATGGTGACTTCTTATTTTGGCGTAAAACAAACAGCTCGAAATTAGTCTGCAGCCTTAACTTTTTTGCAGATGGAGCAAGGGATACCTGGAGACGAATTTGTGGTGGAGCAAACATTGCGTCCAAAGCTAACTTTAAACCATTGAAAGTATTGAACTGCTCGGCTTTCGATTAACAATCCGTTTTTATGTGAGACAAAAAAAATTGTTCACAAAGTTAAAAAATGTTTTTATGCAAAACATTTAAACGGTGAAAGATATCGATATATTCCTAAGAACCTTTATTATAGAGATTTTCCTTGAGAATGAAAAAGGTTCAGCACAAAATATCAAGAGATTTAATCGAGAACTTCCGATGATGTCTAGGGTGGCAACCATCTTGGATATACCTATGATGTCATATTTGCCGTCGGCCATGCACAAAATCAAGCAAAACACCTGGTAAGACATAGAGGGCATAAGGAATGTAGTAAAATTGGTCCCATAATTTCGTCTTCAAATTTCCCACAGGATTTGTTATGCTTCCCGACTATTTGTGACAACTGCTTACACTAAGGCCAGGATTTCGGATATAAATATTCAATATTCTTTTTTTTAGAGACTTTTTAACATAATTGTATTTACACTCCTTTATTTCTCGTTTTTTTAAATAAAAGTATGTAGATTACGTTTTATATTTATGTTTAATATCTTCCTTATAATCAAAATAATTTGAATCCGAACTTAAGTACGTACCTATAACTTCAACTCTATTTCTTTATTTGTGGGTGCCAAAGAAGACTTAAACAACTTCTATTTTTAGATTTATAGTTAGTGGTAAAGAGCGATGGTGCCCCTCTTATCGAGGTCACGGTTACACCGCAAGCTTTTTCTTAGTTGTCTTTTGAAATGTTTGTTCCAAATTAAAAAGAAAGACAATTGACCCAATCCCCAATTGACAAAAGGCATGTTCTTATCATTTTTGAGTTACTATATAAAACAAGGTCAAAACCTGCCAAAGCAACCCCGTTTTACGGTACAACTTGAGATTCTTTATTTGCGAAAATATGAAGCAACTGTCTTATTATAGTCTTCGCTACGAAAGTCAAGTGCAATATTTTGATCGGGAAAAACTAAAATCGCCAATTTTGATCGGAGGCCAAAATGTTTGTACCATTGTGCTTGTTCGTCATCAAATTTTTAGCAACTTCCAAAATGTTTGACCGTCCACATTGGCGCCCAAAAATATAAAAAAAAAAGATTATATATCAATAATAACATATCGACGCAGCATAATATACCAAAATTTCATAAAAATCTATTAATAAATGGCTGCTGTATGGCCAATGAAAGCTATATGCCCACATGTTTGATAGCTTCAAATGATTCATTAGGTATTATTTTAGTAAATTTAGCGCCGCGGTTATGTAAGTAAACCGTGAGCAAAAGGGCCGTCGCGTCGGCAACGAACTTTAAGAAACTAAAAGTACCTACTGGAAAAGAAATTCCTTCGCCTCTTTACAAACAGAAATAGATTTATCTCCATCAGAGAACTACACCAACTTTGTCCCGACATACAACATACAACCTAACGGAGTATGTGAGAAATATTTCACAACATTTTTACGAATTTAAACTTCGAAATACCTAATCCGTTAACAAATAACATTACGCGAATTGGAGACATAATACACTATTTATACCCTGGTTCCGAAATAGTGTGGAGTGATTCATCACCAGCAAATGGACGGCTCAGGGTGATGAGGGGCGAAAAGGGAACGAAATTCCATAGGCGTATCATTTGAGAGGGGGCAGAAAAAAAATTAAATAAAATATCCAAGTTATTAACATTGTTTTTAAGTGTACTTGTGATGGTTCTTTTTTATTATCTTAAGAATATTCCCTCGTATACATTTTTGATCATTTTCAGTTCTCCTCCTGTCAAATTCGGTCGCTTACGATTGGAATTATTGGTTCTAGAACCACTACTACTCGCATTCGTCGCTTCCATCGCATAGAAACACTAAACACTCGCGTATAACACAATATTATAATTAATTTATATCGCCAATCAACCGTACCTAAGACACAATGAAACGCCACAGCGCATGCGTCAATATATCCAAGGAAATCCCGCGTCTTTACCTGTGACCGATGAAATTTAATTTAATTTAGAACCGCCGAAAACTCACCAATAAGAGCGGCAGACCCGGTTACTAATGAGTTCTGCCCACCATTTCTATAGAGTGTACACATATTTGCACACTAAGAAATTCTGTGATCCATTGCAAATAGGCAGACCGTTCAATTGTGATGGTGTGTGATATTATGTATGAATTACAATTACCAGGGAAAACACAAATTACCATACCAAGCGCTACTAATATTTAGACAACCAAATTAACAAAATTCAGTTTCAATAAAAACTTTTAACAACCCCAAAATAAGTGATCTTTGAATTACTCACGATAAAAGGGTTTTTTACCACCCAGGTTTTCCCCTATCAATTATCAATTATTAAATGCACTGAGAGAAATTCAACAATTCCCCTAGATCCCTCATATTAATTTTTGTAAACTTGTTCCTCTCTCTTGTAGTTCCCGTTTCCTCGTTTTTTCCATTTATTTATGTATTTAATATCTTGTAATCCACCTGAGACACAAAAACAACAAACAAATTGTAAAACGGTAATTATTATATTCTTAAATAGCTACTCCAGCACTCATTATCGGCTGTCTCTCAACTGCCACGGCGCTTTGGGGCACGGGGATGTTTGACAGACCATGAGCAGTCCGGAATATTATATGTATTCACCAATGTTATAAATAAATTGTTTTGTTTGATTGATTTTTGATTTGTTAAAGCGCCCGGGTTCGGTTCCTGCCAATACCGCATTTTTTTCCCTTACGTTTATTCCAATTTTTTTTATAATACATTTTGAGACGTTTCATATTACGATGCGGGTTTCGCCTATAAAGTTGCCACAAAGTATTGATGAATCCTATAGAATGTTACACATTTTTATAATTTCACTAATTCACAACCTCTTGTTCTTACATTATTTTCGAATAGTATGGAATTTACAGCATCATGACATGCACAACAAACAAGACAATACGCGCATGCAAAGATGCACACAGGAAACGCTTTACGGGTATATATCTGATGTTAAAAATCACAGGAAATAGCTCCCTAACATAAAAAACAACTGCACAAAATAGCGGAAGTACTTGTTGCATTGAAATCGTTGAATGTATAAAACATGTTAAGTAGGTAAGTCATTGTTTTTATAATTGGACAAGGGGCGAAACACCTATCAAAGGTGCAGTGGCGCCTCAGAATATGTAAATATGCATAAGTAGGTACCCTTTTTATTGAAAATTAAATTACCGAAGGAGGAAGTGTTAGCTGTTAAAACGTAACCGAATCCTATTAGCAGGGCATCGTTGTTGACAGAACTCGGTTTATTTCGACATTATCAGAATTTAATAATAGTCGATTACTAATATTATTAAATAATATTATAATGTGATACTGATTCTTATTTTATTTACTTGACTTTCATCACGTAAATAATAATTTAGTTTTAGGAAATAAAACACTAGCATGACAAACTAAATACTGGCAACATTGCTTTAGCGATAGGATAACTGGTTTGTTTTCCATCGACTTATTAATTCTAATTCCTGAAATTAATAGATTCGTGAAATTCATGGATATCAGATTATATAAAATTAAATAATACTCGTACCTAGCCAATTCCATATTATGCTGATATGTATTTTTTCTAAGATTACATCTGGGAAGCAAAAGCTAAAATTAAGTTTCAATATTTCAGTTATAGTGCTTTCGTTGGATATGCAAACTAATGGAATGCGGTGCTCAGTGGCGCGCGCAATTATCCTAATAAAGGAAATAAAATAAAAAACAATGATCTTAAATTCTCGTAGAACAGAACAGCTGCCCACTGCATGGCGGATAGGGCAAATTAAAGACTGGCTGGAAGAAAGAAACATTGTACACGATGATTCACTACTTAAAGCTGAATTGTTGACACTGGCAAGGCAACATTTTCCAGCTTTGAAGAAGTATGTGAATGCAATGGCCAAAGCAAGAGGAATGGAGGTAATTTGATTGCCTCTATATCACTGCGAACTGAACCTAATTGAGTTTATTTGGGCGTAAATAAAAGGGAAAGTTGCTATACAACATTTAAGTTAGCTGATCTGAAAAAACTTCTCAATGGTGCAATCAAAGAAGTAAATGTGGCCAACTGGATAAAATGTATAGACCATGTGAAGAAGGTGGAATCAAGAATGTGGGTAATCGATATTATGATGAATACTCCGAATACTCCTGTTAAAACAGTCATAATAAGGCCACTGAGCAGTAAAGCTAGTAAATCGCCCGCTTGTACATGCAGATGTCTTCTAATAAGTGAGCGAGAAGGGAAATGGGATTTATATGAGTTGAAGAGAGATAGCGACCGATATGGTAAGCCGCAGACTGGAGACCCTAATTCTATTCACAAGAAATTGTGGCGGTATACAATTTTACACTAACGATCCTGTTGTATTGCATAGTGATGTGATTTACCGCTTCTGTAGTACGTATTGGTACGTACGGGTTTTCTTTATAAAATGCCGCACAATTTTTTGCTCTAGTTTGTATATCAAACGAAAACACTATAGGTACCTACAATATTAGTTATTTTTATTAAAATATGTGCAGAAATTAGTTATGCATTAGTTATGTACATTATTGCAACATATCAGGTTTATACACTATATTTAAAAAACTCATACCGTAAAATAAAAGGATATATGCTTGGTTCGAACCTAGGACCCCTTTTTATACGCATCTGTAACGTCAACATTGAGGTAGCTGTTCAGTGTCCAGACATTATATTTTCGTGTTTTTCAGATATATGCCAGATCCAAGTATGAACGTATTATGACTCCTAAATTCGAAATATAACAAAAAAATTGTTTATGTAATTAATGATTTTGGAAATACGAATTTTTAAATAAATTTTGGAAATACGAATTCCCACAATAATTTGCCTTCAAATTTTAAAGGCAAATTATCATGGAAAGATGTACGTTTCGACGGGCGTGAAGTTATCTACATCCACATTTTCAGATAAGACTATAATTGATAAAGCCGTGGTCTCAATTAACGTTCGGCTTTTGATTACAAATATATGTTATAGGAATAAATACATTAACATAGGAAATAAACACAATACAATACACTATACACTTCTCCTGAAGGGATGAAATTAATGTAAAAAAATATATAAATTATTTAAGACGTGATAGAATTTTATTTATTTTTTTATTGTTGAATGTTTTAATTTTTATGCAGGATAGTTATTTAAGTTTATTGAAGTAATACATGAAATACTATTATTGGTATGGTCATGAATATGTGGATGAAATAGGTCAAAACTTAAAATCAAAATCTAGAAATTCCAAATCTTCCATTATTTTTATTATTTCACCACAGATCGATATATAATCTAAAAATACGTGAGACAGTACAGTACCATTGGTTTTACTGGTTATTTGTCATGTCATAATGGGGGTGAAATGGGGATAAAATTGTTTAAAAAATAATAGCAAGTCCAAATGAAGATGTAGTTTTTCTGTTTCACCATTGATCGATAGAGAATCACAGAATACGTGGTACAGTACCATTCGTTTTAACTGTCAGGCCGTCCAGAGGAATGAAATGGTTTTAAAATTGTAAAAAAAATAATAGCAACTCCAAATTTAGATGTAGAGGTTTTATTTCACCACAGATCGATAGAGTTACAAAAAATATATGGTACAGTATCATTATTGCTATTATCGAAATTTCATAAAACGTGGAGAGTACGTTTTGATACTAGGCCCCTCAAATATTAGTAGTACTAATATTAAGAATTATTAGTTCTTTGAAACCCAAAGTTAATATATAATTAAAATATATGTACCTACAAACTTATTGGGTATTACCTACAAACTTATTGGGTATTAGGAATTGATATTGATGAATGTCTCAAAGTAGAAAATAAACATCAATCTGCACTTAATAAGGATGTAACTCGCTACCTTTCAACAAGCAGACCAAAAAACAACACTATCTTTAAAAAAATTTGGGAGAGGAAAAACCCAGATATCACCTACTCGACGAGTTCACGCACCAAGCACAAACGGGAATGACACTGTTCCTGCGCGTCTTCAGTGCTGGCCTACAGCCGTAGCAGTCCTAGCATCCAATGTTCAGGTCGGCGAAGCAGAAGACATCTTCCTCGTTTCACACTATGAAGGCAACAGCGAATCCCATCCCAAAATCATCACAAAGGGCGCTAGCTAAGTCCAACATGAACATCGCCAGGTTGCGTCCAACCAGGTATGCTGCAATGTTTCACTCTGCGAACATACCACCAGGTGAAAAGAAGTTTTTTTTGCCAGAATTGATTTTATTTCTGCTTCATACCTCTTTATTTATGTCTACTCATACCATAGCACATACCGAAGCATTTTCAAAGCCCTATATACTTATGAAATACTGTTGACAAAATAGATTCTATAACGTAGTGGCAGGGATATTGCTCCAAATCAATAATCAAGGATTTAGCAGTTAGCATTTTGACTCTTCCGCCTTCGTCAGCAGCGACTGAGCGGACATTCAGTAGGTATGCGTTGATCCACACTAAACGTAGAAATCGTTTGACCGTGAATAGAGCAGGAATGTTAACCTATGTTGCCTGTAACCTTAATCTTATGGCCAATGATTCCCAAAAAAAACATCTTTATCAACAATAACGGAACTAACTGAAATTGAATAATGTTTGCATTCTCACACTTCTGCACAGACTTCCACATCCACGGCAACTCTTTTAAATCTGGGTGATCAGGTTCAGGATCCATCGTTAACAACTTTTGAATCTGAGAACTCAGAGAGTGATGATGAATCTGATGAGGGCACCGGATCCTATAGTGTCCACGATTCGGATACCAGTGTTGGGCCAGTTTCGATGGGCAAAGTTTCATATGCATTTTGACAATTTTGAGCATTTTCAGAAAAAAAATACGAAATGTAAGTTTCTAAATACTTCACTACACCCCAAATATAAATTATAGGATATTTTTCGTTTATGTTCGTTTATTCTCGTTCGTGCTGGGGGAACGTTCTCTAAAAATACGTGCTCGAGAATTTTACATCACTACCTACTGTGGCTACAAGTTATGCAATTGTGGCTACAGAAAAGCAGGACCCAAATGCTTGATTGTTTGCAACTATTGCAGCGGCCAATCTTTAAGGAACATACCAGACCTGAAGTATGACGATATTGACCCGCCTGGTTCATCAAAGATGTACAAGAAATACGAGTAATAACAATTTCCCTCACAGTACTCTACATTATATACAATGAGAGATGTTTCGTATTACTACATACATTTTAAATATTCAAAAAAATATTTAAAAATTTATAATTTACAAACTCTTCTAATATTAATTTGCTTACTTACCTCAACAACTTTTAATAGTTGTACCTCAGAAACTATCAGACCTACATAGACCAAATTAATATTGCAAATTTAGTGTACTTTAATAACGTATATGATGACTTTTGCCAACCAAAAAAAAAACAAAAATTTCCTTTTTTTTGAAAATTTTATCTGTATCTTAGAAACCACTATTTGGGCCACATAGATCAAATTGCCCTTGGTAGGTAGTAAAAATTGTAGGTAGGTAGTAAAAAAAATTAATGGCTTATAAAGTTTTTAACAATGATCCGGAGGGTTTTCGAGGTGGAAAACTTGGATTTGTCATTACCACTTCGTTACATACAACATATAAAAAAAAATCAGAACTACCTCATTGGATGCAAGGTAAAATGTACCAATTCCATAAACTATACCTATATCGAGCATTTTCGCAGAGTGAAAAATTGGGCGTCTCGTCAAAACGGAGCTGCTCACGAATATTCACCCTGTTATTATTAATCATTAATAAAAAAGGGCCCTGGACCTCGACCCTGGAGTTCTATATTTAGCTTTGCGATAGCATAATAAAATTATGACTGCATACAAAAATAACTTTGCCAGTAAACAAAGAAACAGTGAGACACACTTATATGTCCACATCCACAGATGATAATATGTTAGTCTGGTAATATTTTTAGGTTCTAGGGCATTTATTACAACAATTAATATTAATTAATGACGCCACTTATCATCCGCCTGATGGACATCATTAAAATACCCCGCATACCGCATACTGGTTATTATGTTATTATTCTTATGATATAAATTAATTAGGTACATCCAAGCATAAAGAAGTAGATACCAGACACATCTATTGTTCGATAAATGAAAAAATGTAAGCAATAAAATAACAATAGACGAAAATATGTATTTTGCTCAGCATGTAGGTATTAAATACCCATATTATACAACAGTGGTATTATTTATATTTACTAGCAGCGGCAACTAGTGACATTTTTGTTTGGGGGGGGCGTTTGGAGATTTTTGATACCATTTCGTTGTGCTTGCGAATATTTTCTGCATACGCACTACTTAAACTAGAAGCCATATTAGTTGTGCCCAGTACCTGAAAGCTGATAATATTATTCATATTATTAGGGATGTTTTACTGGATAGGTATGTTTTGCCGATTTTTTATCTTTTCGCCGAGATGTTTCAAATCACGTACCCCTTCTTTCATCCATTTATCATAGCCACCGAACAGTAAACAAACAAAACAAACAAAAAACGCATTTGTCTCTTAATATGGACACAGGGCGTTCATTTTTTAAATGTTTACCTTGTCTGACATTCAGAGAACTAAAGTTTAAATTCATGAGATCTCACACCCTCATTTTTTTGTCTTTTACCTTCAATTTCAAGACAATATTATAAAACAAAAATAAACGGCGCGCGTTCGTGAATGTCACGCTGAGTAGTGAGTATGTAATAGTACCTACTTCAAATCGAGTTTATTTTTGACTGTCTTGTACAAATTAGGGGCATGTTATTTCGCAGATGTTATCGTTTTGTAATCTCGTTTCCAAAATTGCACTCTGTTTTCTTTTTCCAATAAATCAACAGCATCTTGTAGCTTTATACGAATTAAATGTGTCATTTATGTTTCACGCCATTATAACTTGATAAGTCACTGGGTTTAACAATTTAAATGATTAACCTAACTTTACATTGGAAACGCAAACACTGTCTCATCTTAGTAGGTAAACTAATTTCGCACTGCGCAGGCAGTCTTCTGTGCCAACGGTCCCGCGGTCGGGAATAGAACTATTTGCGAAAGTCCGGAACACTGTCATTAAGCCACAACTCTTCAATATTTTAATTTTATCAGCCTTTTATGAAATAAGTATATTCTATGTAAAATACTGGGAGAATATTCTTATTTCATTCTTTCAAAGATAAAATAATTTGGATATTCCTCTAGTATTTTCTACATAGGTATATTCTATTAATGTAGATACCTATTAGCTATACCTATGAATAATCCGTTCGAAGAAAGATTCCTGTGCTACCTATTAGGTATATGGATATTTAAAAAATAATATTCTTTCTGAGAGGTTCAGAGAATATTCGCATATAAACTTGTGCTAGGTACCTACCTAGGTATGTGTGTTTACAATAAATAGCAGATGTGCAGACAAAAAAACAGATACCTACAAAATGTGTTACAAAACAGATACCTGCCTACCTATCTGCATTTCCATGTAATACATTAATTGCATTTCATTTCGCAACTCACAATCATTAATGTATCTACTTATTGTAAGATATGAAATGAACTCCTAGCTGCTTAAGGTTGGGATTTTGTAGAGTGAGAGGCAAATACAGATGCATTTATTTTGGTTTACTATCTATAATTAGTTAAAAAGCTACAATAACATCTCAGGGGTATTCAAATTAGTTTCAGGCACTAGCTATTATTTTACTTGAAATATATAAACTATAAACTTGAAATACCTAGGTACTCGTAATTTAAAAAAGGGAATTTTATTTACCGAAAATTTAGTAGGTAAAACGAGAAATGCTTATATATATATATATATATATATATATATATATATATATATATATATATATATATATATATATATATATATATATATATATATATATATATATATATATATATATATATATATATATATATATAGGTATTTTATTTTATAGGAGTAGGTACAATCCACGAATAGATAAGAAAGAACAACTGGCCAATTTAGTGGATATTTAGGTACCTACCTACCTCAAATTGATCAATTAGTTTTATGCCTGAAGTCGCAAATATGTATTTAATAAAGTCTATACCTAGCCAGAGTAAGTTGCCAAATAATGTGGCAAATAATGCGTATGATCCGCGTCACGTTTTAGGTACCTAACTACACATCCGACGGTAAACGATAAGTGGTTAAACAAGCTTTTTGGATTAAGTTGGTAGGTCCAAACAATATGTACCTAATACATATAGGTACCTACCTATATCTAGTATAGAGATTATTTTTTTTGCTAATTTTCTGGCTGAAGCAGCAAATTATAAAATATAAAATAAGCATGTCCTCTAATTAAACTGCCTACCTAGGTACCTACCTATTCATTATTCTATTTTGTAATGTATGTAGGTATCCACATTAATTAGGTCCTATCTGCATATTATTTGTTAATTCAGTGACAGCCTTTGGTAGGTACCTATATAATCTAGTAGGCCTTGCCTAGATACCACTTACTACCTAGGTACCACTTAAAGGTATTTTTAAATCGAAAATCAAAACCTAAAACTATCAACCTATCAGCTGGAACATTCTTTAGATTTTTACAGGGATTTTTCAGAAAAAAATAAGTAAGTAGGTAGGTACGTACCTACCTACCTAGCAATCGAAGCCTACCCACCTATAGGTACCTAGGTACTTGGGTGTTACTTAAATGTTAGCGTAGGTATAGATACCTATACCTACTAAAACAGTTACTTAGTTAGGTAGGATGTGTGTAGGTACCTACCTAGTATCTAAATGTTGATGTAGGTGTTTATACTTAATTAGGTAAGTTTATTGTTTATTTCGATGGGACGGTACTTATGTATAATACCTATGTACCTACCTACCTAGGTACTCCATACAACTATTTCGGTTGACCTTTGACAATTATTATATTCGTGTCTATTTAGTATTTATTCTAGATGTAATAGCTATGTCACTTTCCCCAGTTGCTTAGTTCCACAATTTTTACGGCAACAAATAGAACGCGATCTGCCAAGGTGCTAGGACTAGGTAGGTAGTTCATGACGTGTCGCAAAACAGCTGGCCAGGAACGACTAAATTAAGTGAGGAAAGATCTTTGCTTTTGCGCATAAAAAAACATATTCGGCGAATACGATGCCTGAATCGGCAAAAACCTCGTCAGCCATGTACTATATCAAGTTGTAATACAATATGATAAAATAATCTACAAATAAACGCAGAGCAAGCGAAAAAAGCCTTAATGTTCCCCTATCGAAGAACGTATGGCAATTGAACTAATCAAAAGCTTGCCTACTTACTCACAAAATGGATTCTGCGTGTTGTTTTCCATTAGTTAAAAAAATTATTCAACGGGTATGCAAAAATACACGTCCTAAATTTTTAGCAAGAAAAAATACAGGCGTCGTCTGGACGGAATATTTATATCTTAGATTGTTTCAAAACACTACTAAACACTAATAAAACGCTCACAGTCTATCTTGAATGTAAGAGAAACTACGCGGCCACACCCGTCATACTGGTTTGTGTGAAATGGACTCGTCCATTTTTAACACGGCCCCTTTCTGTAGTTTCCGTTCATGGCTGTCTCGATTTCCAACTGTGCTAGTAAATTGTGTGGGGTAACTCACCTGGTTCCTGCTGAAATCCTGCAACAACTTCCAAAGTAATCCAAAAAGGGTGGCCGTCTGTCCGCACCGCACGCACTGTTGTAAGTAAAGTAACCACTATTTTGAGTAAATGCGAATAGGTTTTTTAAGTTTGAGGATCTAGGTAACTTACGCGAGACTGGTCGGTGTCTTTGCCCTGTAAAAAGACCCTCTTGGTAAAGATTAAAGCCCGCTTTCATTGGTGAGATCGCCAACCAGTAGGGTCTGTTTGTACTAAATGACGTTGGGCGGGCTCTTAGAATCGTTGGCGGCATAGTGGGGATGCTAGAGGGGACATTGTTTGAAGAATTGAGGATGAAATGATCAGTGGCGCGCTCCCAGGTAGAACGCCATTCGCTTCTGGTTTAATAATTTATTCAAAATGGATATCTTATTATGCTTACGTAGGTATGCAACATTCATACCAATAGAAGCAGGTAGTTAGAAATGATGTTTTATTAGTTTGGTTAATTGTTATCACCTTGCATTCCTTATATTACCTATATTTAATGGTTAAATAATAATTAGATAACCTACCTCCGATAGCATGTAAGTAATAATTTTACTACTACATTTATACCTACGTCTAGAAAATATACGTATTCGAGAGACATTTTTATTCTGTCACCATTCCGATATCTAAAGTACCTACATAGGTCATATATAAGTATACCTACATACCAGGTACTGATATATACCTAGGTAGTTTATATATGTAGGTACCTACATATTCCTACACATTAAGTAGGTAGGTATACCTACCTATCATGTCAGCAACGTTTTGCTAAAAAAAAATCAGTGCATTTACGATCCAGTGTTACTGTGCATATAGGTACATGTTTATATAGGTACCTACATGTAGATATACTAGCCAGTAACAAGGTACAAATCCACATAGGATGTCCCAAAAATGAAACAATCTTTTGTTGGCAGATATTGGTACATACACTAGCCGTCAGCTACTGAGATCTATTTATGCGATGCGGTAATCCCACTTATTTGTGAGTCATTCCCTATAAGCTACCCAGGTATAGGTATAGAAAAAAAAATAGTTGGTGCATATATAAGTATGCGTAGGTACAGTCGCTGTCACCTACCGAGATTTTCGGTCATAATTAGAGGTTTGTGGGCGGAAACATCTTTCCAAGCACGATGTATTGGTGTTCATAGGAGACCTTGCAGGGTTTTTGTTATTATAAGTAACTTACATCACCCTATCTATTGCAACTACTTAAGTGGGTCGGGTCGAGTTAAATTGTTACTGCGCATTGCATAAATAAATCTCGATAGGTGACACCGAACATACTTGTTCCATTTAAAAATTCGCGTATTATGAAAAGTTCTATATAGGTCATTCTAAACAGACGCAATATAGAAAAATGGTCGTGAAAAGCAACTAATTTGTTTTGGAGCTAAGCACCGTTGTTGCAAGTTACTGTTTATGTTTATACAAGGACACGCTAGTGCATCTCGTAGATTACATTATAGTCTGCGGAAAACACGCTCTGCTTCGTGTCTATCCTCCAGTTACCCTATATCACGAAGTAACTGTCTTACTCCGTGCCCTATATAGTGAACCTATGATAACTTGCAACTAACCATAAGTATATCAAATGCTATATAGGTAGATAGGTACCTACCATAGCAGCCTTTGTATGAAGATAGTTGTCTTCAGAGAAACGTGGCAACGTAGATAGGCGTAAACTAGTTTCTCACTAGTGTAGATACCGGTCCGACGTAAACAAAGTAGTTTTGCGCCGCTTTTTTTCTGTTAAAGTATAGTGAACAATCTAATTGTTCAATGCTAATTTAGTGGTTAGTATTTTTCCAATCGCGTGAAACACATGTTGGGATATAAAACGTGAATGTGACCCACAAAAATTGGTAAATACAAAAGGTAAACAAAATTAATTTCGAGTACTTAAAACTAAAGATTTTTAAGTAAATTTTAAATATAACGATAGTAAATAATGTGTTGTTACCTGGGTGCCAAAGGAACTACGATTTTCACTTTAACAATGTACAAAATAGACGAGGTATTAGTGTAAGTATTAAAATTCTCAAAAAATTATCGTAAAAATTTATATAAAAGGGATAGATCATTTTACTTCTACTATAAGTGTTCAAAGGTCCACTTTTCAAAGTAACTACAGCATTTGTCCTTGTTTATCAATAAATTTTTGGCATTATTTCGTTCATTTTTGAAATGAAACTTGGATTTATGCATGTCATGGCTATATGTTGCATGCACCTATACTGTCTTATGTGAAAATATTACAATTTGATTATTAATTATAATGAAAATATCACCTTACAATTTGTTTTTTAAATAACTAAAAACCTGCAAAGCCCTTTAATTTCAAAAACACACGTATTAAGGATGATCTAGTTAATACCTCGTTAAATTTTGATGACATTTTATTGGTCAGTTTTCAAGAAATGAATTCGTAAATCAACACATGGCCGAGTCAGTTTATTTAAAAATCAGGCTTCTTGTTGAGGGGAATGCGACGTTGCCTTTTTCTCTGTATGTCTTTATGAAAGCTATTTAAGAGGACGACATGGCGATTTTCAATAATTTGCTTGGGCCGCCATCGATACCTTGAGCTGACTAACCAGAAAAATTGAATTACATATGTGCTTAGTAATGAATTATGTCTTGACATATTTTTATTTATTGTACCTACATACTAAGTAAATAGGTATTTTGAACAATTTTATTGGTTGTTATTAATATATATAAACCTAAATAGGTATTTATTTTATTATATGAATTATTATATTATATTTTATTATTTTAGTTTATGAACAATTTTATTAGTTGTTATTAATATATATATATATATATATATATATATATATATATATATATATATATATATATATATATATATATATATATATATATATATATATATATATATATATATATATATATATATATATATATATATATATATATATATTATATATATATATATATATATATATATATATATATATATATATATATATATATATATATATATATATATATATATATATATATATATATATATATATATATATATATATTTATATATATATATATATATATATATATATATATATATATATATATATATATATATATATATATATATATATATATATATATATATATATATATATATATATATATATATATATATATATATATATATATATATATATATATATAAACCTAAATAGGTATTTATTTTATTTTACAACGAGAACATTTTATTAAAATCCAAATATGTCAGGCCTTGGTCTAATCATTTTTGAAACACACTGTAAAATATTAATAAGAAACATTCTCCCATTACCGCGATGAGTGCGTCTAAAAAACATTTATGTTTTCTAGATCGTTTACCGCCATATACACTGTAAGTAGGTAGGTACTAACATAACCCCCCCCCCCTTGCAGCTAGGTACTCACTATTTCGCAGTTTTAGTATCTGTGAAATAGGTATTTAGGTATATATAGGTATATAAGAATAAACTGAAAACGTTATGTTTATTGACTCAGTCGCGTGTGGAACGTATTTTTAAAACTATAATATCAAAAACTCACCCGTAAAATATAAGTAGGGGAAGGTCGGGTTGACGATACCTATTAAAGAAATATAGGTACCTATATATTTTTAAATCGCTTTCTATATTTTTAAGAAACA
Source organism: Tetropium fuscum (assembly GCA_964058915.1). Classification (NCBI taxonomy): domain Eukaryota; kingdom Metazoa; phylum Arthropoda; class Insecta; order Coleoptera; family Cerambycidae; genus Tetropium; species Tetropium fuscum. Next base: position 248,862 of record CAXKVY010000151.1, read on the forward strand.
ACTAAAAACAAATAATTTTGTCGAAAAAAAAAGTTTGTGTGCGTGTTAGATAAACTTACTAAACTTACCCACCCGTAGGTGGTTAAGATGACGAAAGCATGAGGATAAGTTAACGTATCAGCACAAATCACATTTAAACTAGTTTACACCGGAAAAACTAGTGAAGTCACCAATTAAAACATACTGAACACTGGATCCAGTCTTCAGTAGGCAGATCTTTAAAAGTTTCTTCACAACCTGGGTACACTGTATTATTATCATCGTTTTGCTCTGAAGCTATACAAGTTGTTGCCTTATCTTTTTCTCCGCTTTTACCCTATTATTTTCTTCTTTTTTGTTTTCTCTCTTTTTTCTGCTTTTTCTTTTTCTTAAAATATTCTCCTTACTGGAGATGAGTTCGTCAACTTACCCGCGCCATCTTACCCGACAAGGTCATGTTATTGTTATGATGAGAAATTTCAATAGCGAGTAGAGATATTATCGAAATTCTTCTATCATACACTGAATAACATGCAATAATAACAATCTGGCACAACTGAATGCTAACGTATCTCTAAAATTTGTTATAAACTCTTATAAACTACACTGAAAATATTATAACGATCTGTCCGTATACACAAACATCAGCCTATATACTGCTACCATGTGCAGGCGATTTTCAATATCCATTGAGATATATTAGTTTAGCCAATTGCCAATGCAGCACAACGCAAATAATTTATTTCATTAACACTGAGTACGCTAGCACCCGGTAGTCATCTTACCCGCTTTGTCAACTTACCCGGCCTTCCCTACATACTTAAAATATACGCACCATCTGTAGGAAAGAAGAGATACTTACCCATTACCTTACCCACTATTTACCTAACTGTTTCTACGCAGTAGGACAAGTATATAGTGGCGCGGTTCATAGAAATAATCTATAGGTCAATTATAATAATCTATAAGTCAATTTCAAATAACCGTCTTATTTTCGTGCTCCTCAGTTGGGACGTTTTGCGCTCTCCCGTGTTGCACCGGGGGCATAATATATCTGGGGTACCCATTTATATAAAGTGCATACGATCTAAATCCCTTGTAAAGCAAAAGTAGCCGCCTTTGTCTTTGAAGGAGATGCCGACAGTATGCATGGGCGGCCGCTTTGTTTTGCCGACTTTTTACTTTTTATGCGATTTCAATTTAAATCGTATGTACTTTACCTACCACGGAGGTGATATCTACCTACCTATAGGTACTCAAGGCTTGGTCCGATGACCAAAAACTGTCATCTTCTTGAAAGTAGATTAATTAAGACAACATACCAAGGTATTATATATATGATAATGCGTAATATAAGTTTTTTTCACTTTTCTGTTTTCATATTTTTTTGAAGTAAATAACGCTTTGTTTAAAAATATAGGTATATTTAATTAGCATACATTAGGTATACCTACGTATAATACAAAATTATGCTTTTTTATAAAAAAATCAAATTGTGGCGTATAATCGTACCGTCATATGCCTGCAGCTCAACACAAACCTCAACTCAACTCAACTCATTTAACCCGGGTGGGATATTTGGGAGGGGGGGGGGGTTTCTTTTTAAAAAACTTTTAAAATCTACTTTTCAATATTCGAGTTCGCCACTATTGGCACTATTACTGCTGATCTCATGGTAGTATTCATGTTCTTCAGTGAACATTATATCAATAAGATGTCGGGATATTTCATAACATACCTACCGCTAAATTATTCAATTATTCAAATTATTCATAATTTCATGCATACCTACCTACCGCTAAATAAGCTTTGAAAAAACTTAAATCAAGCGATAGGCTTGAGATCATTATATTTCATTGTAGGTACAGCATGTTTCTCAATTGATGCGGAGGATTTTAAGAAGTGAATTTAAGGAATGGAAATATCCACTGAAAACAATTACAATGCCTACTTGACAACAGCCTACTTGACTGTTTCACCGAATAGTAACCCCTCAGAAAACGGATATGTTAATTTTATTTGTTCGTGAACAAACTGCAATTTTACGAAGAAAACTCAAGAGGCAAAGGAGGAAAAAGATTCATCTTTGCACATGAAATTTTTACATAAAGAAATGTCGACGCGTTAAAAAGTTCCTATATAAAAAATATTATGGAGGGTTGTTTTTTAAAGGTTATATCTTAGGTCTTTTTAAAGGTTAGAGTTACAGAAATTGTCACTAACTGTCATGTTATTAGTTAATTCATTCTTCCAAAATCTTACAGTGGAGAAAATAAATAAACAATTCAGCTGTAATTTGAAGGTGGAGGAAAATATACAAGTCAGGCATTAGAATGGGTCACTCACCGACTCACGTTGCCATATTCTTGACCCGCCCTGTATAAAATTACAAATTAGGACTTATTATAACGTCAGAGAAGTAGGGATATATATATATATATATATATATATATATATATATATATATATATATATATATATATATATATATATATATATATATATATATATATATATATATATATATATATATATATATATATATATATATATATATACATAAAAAAATATATAGGCTAAACCCTCAGGTTCAGAGGCTAAACCCTCAGAGATATTTACCATTTTATGAAAAACTGATGATGGAAAGGAAGGAGCATTATAACTTTTTTCACATGGTACCTATATCTAAATTTAATTCGTATTTTTATTATTTGCCTATCATTCCGAATAGATTTTACATTAGGTAGGTAAACATCAATTTTTATTTAAAAATCCACCCTATTTTATTTGAGAATCGCTCTGTATACAAACACATGTTTGGTATTTGGCACAGTATATTATGTGAGGTTAAAGAAATAACATCCAGAAAAAAAAATTCAAATCGATTCCTTAAATTGCCATAAACATTTTTTATAAAAACTTTCATCTTTAACACTCTGTATCTCAAAAACTAATCATGGGATTGAGTTGGGACCTTGACAGTTCTGATCAGGAGATCTACAACATACACCTACATTTTAGCAAAATTCACCGAGAAACATTTTTCTCAAGACTTTGTAGAAACATCCTGCACAGTGCGCCCCACAGATATTCTTTGGCGACCCCTGAAATGACAAAGGAGAAATATGCACAACAAATCAGGAAAATATAGTTCTGAATAGTGTATAGCGTGGCAATGTCAAACCAAGCAGTAGCAAGCTAATTCTTTTATCCGTGTTCTTTTCATCAAGGCAGATCGATGATGTTATAGTTATACTATTGATAGACTTGAGAGCAAAAAAATCGACTCCATTCGCGAGTTTTGGGAGAATGTGTAAATTAGTATCCATTCCGATGCGTTTCAACTAGGTACTTAAAACTCAATGAACCTACTACTGTTTGAAAGTTTAAAACAGTGGTTTCAAATAATGATGCCACTGACTGGAAACAAGTTCTGGGAATACGAGTCTAAGAATACGAGTAGGTCATGTCTAACACAAAGGAGAAAAGTTATCGGATCCATGCTTAATCGCTTGGAAAGTGTAATGAGGGGTAGGGTTGGCAAAACCATGTATAATTATAAAAAGTGATTAAATTCATTTCAACTGATCAACTTGGGACTTCGTTTTGTTTTCGTTTCATTATCAACTTTTTCCATATCCATATCAGCTCATAATATCTAGGTCTATCCTATAATACTTAAATATCGATCGGCTCGTAAAATAATGCACAACAACCAAAACGCGGCTAAATGCCTGCCTTTGACACTGTCTTAAACTGACAGTTTAATTAATTAATAATAATAAGATATACCTACCTAGTATCTGTTTAAAATAAGTAGGTATATGAGTTTTTAAGTCAATACTTATTTAGCATCCAGAGATATACAATGTTATAATGTATAATTTTTATGCATTAAGTAAAAAATATAAACAAAATACCTACCTATAAGCATGACCAGCTAAATTTTAAATATTGCCTCCATTGTAACCCTTCTGGAAAGTCTCCGGCACTGTGCCTGGTAGTGGGGTGACATGACCAATAGTTGCTGGTTAGACGACAGATGTTCAAGCTCCCCCAGATATGGATCCGGGCGTAAGCTCGAGCATGGCTGGTGACAAGCTCAGGCATGCGCACTCCCACCGCACTGGAATGATTGGCGAACGTGCTTCATCTACGTCTACATGCATGTTCTCTTTTATTGTTATCTGCTAATGGCTGATTGAAATGATTGGGCGTTTGCTGCTGAGAGCAAATAATGTCACAGTCTCAAATTGAATGGAGCTTTCAGAGCTTGTGTAACCCCACCTGAGCCCACGAATTACTATATTGCCCTATGAGGACCAATTTGAAAGTGTGTGATGTGGGATGCACCTATTCCTCACAATAGGATTATCATATTATGGCAACTCGTTATGGTTATATTATGATTAGATTAGATAGCACCTAACTAAGTAAATATCGTTTCTTCTACGATTTATTTGAAATAGGTATGCCTACATATTTATAGGTATATTATTATATACTTAAATATAATAGTGTAGATATTATCATTATTATATAGGTATCTACCATATATTTATGACATAGGTACTTAAGTAGGCAACACTTAGTAGGAAAAGCCTATTTTTTAGGGAATTGAACGATTATTTTAATAATTTTATTCTATTTTGGTTTCATAGTTACCTACCTACACATAGGTAGGTACCCATTTGTAGTTAGATACCTAGATACCTACGTATGTATACAGCTTTCATAGCACCTACCTACCAATCCGGTACGATATGCATGTCTATTTTCTGAGTTCATATTTTCTACTGTGAAACATGAAATATGATACCTAATTGCACAGTGGCGGATCCAGGGAGAGGGTACGAGATTACTTACTTACTTCCTGAGAATTCAAGATTTTATATTAAGGAAAATAGTGAGTAGGTACACTTCACTCGGTAAAGTGGAATTACAGAAAGCTCATTATACCTACCTACTATAGTGTTTTCGTTTGATATACAAACTAGAGCAATACAGAACTATAGAGCAATACAGAAGGATACCTATTTAGTGTAAAATTGTATAACGCCACAATTTCTTGTGAATAGAACTAGGGTCTCCAGTCCGGGGCTTACCATATCGGTCGGTATCCCTCCTCAAGTCATATAAATCCCATTTCCCTTCTCGCTCACTTAGAAGACACCTGCATGAAAAACCGGGCGATTTACTGGCTTTACTGCTCAGTGGCGTATCATCATGCGCAACCAAGGTGAAGTGACTTTAAAAGATGTCTTATATTATGTCATATTCATATATATATGTGCAAAACTTCTGCCAACAAATATTTAGTTTTGAATGTACCTATTTAAAATATATTGAACAAATTTTGCATGCTGCGTGTACAACTTAGTGCTCAATTTAGCCAATAACAATTTAAAATGAGAAAGAAATTAAATTACTATTGACCACCAAGGACCACGGGGAGGTAAGAGCGCCCCTTGGTGGTTAGGTTATACTTATTATTAGTATAGGTATAAGTAAAATTTATAACAATTAGCTCGGGATAAGTTATTATTTGCACATATAGTTACACTCACAATGGTATTTTTCACTGTCACTTATTATAGTAGATACCACTCTTCAGAAACTCGCATCAGATGCTTTTATTTTGGTTACTATAAATAATTCAAAAACTATATAAGATCTAATAATCAAATTAGTTGCATGCACTAGCTATTATTATATTATAATGATGATTATAATATAAGTTTTTGTCCAAAAATTTTCTTATAAGCCTGTTCTGTGGTCTTGCAATGAAAATATTTTTATTGTTAAATATCACATGATGTTCATTACAAGACCACAAAACAAGCTTATAAGAAAATTTTAGGACAAAAAACTTATATGCATATATTTGCCTCGCACTACAAAATCCCAACATTAAATTACAAAAAAATAAAAAAAAAATATATGGGGTATAATCTGGCAACAAATCAGTAGGTACTGGCTGGAATTAGTAAGTATAAGTGAAACGCAAATGCGCGACAAGAGCCCTCGCCCCTCAGATATATGCCCTAAAACTGGGCAACATCGACACTTCGGGTAACTTCGACATAGGCGCGGCACTTCCAGATGTATTTTCTCGTTGTCCAGGAAAAGTGAGGTTAAGGTTAATAGTTGTTTAGACTTGTTGCTGAAGGGTTTATTGTTGCAGAAATGGCGAGAAAAGTGCAAAAAGTGGTGGGCGTGCGTAGCTATCGGCAATACAGCCACCAAGCCTTTTAAAACGTATTGACAGATGTTGTGGGGGACATAACGGTGGCAGCAGCGAGCAGAAAATATGCTGTGCATGGACGGCGTACGTGCACGCAGTGGGTCGCCCAACAGCTCTAAAACCTCGCGAGGAACGAAATTGATTGTCGATAAAATAAGTGAAATGGTCGCATCCACTGACAAGACACATATTTTAAATTCGTTTTTTTTATGGAAGTTTTTAGGGATTTTACTTTGTTTTTAATGTCTTATACTCAAGTTTATTTGCATTATATTTTTCATTTTACACTTTAAGAATTTGTTTTGTGTTCAAGAAGAATATTTTCAGTTGTAATAAAGCTTTTTGGTTAACATATTTTTTTTTGGGTGAGGAGAAAATTTTAGACTTTTATTTACATAATAGCTGTCGGGGTTAGCTTAATATGTAAGTCTACTTCGACTTATATAAATTAGGGATATGTCAAAGTTGGACGCAACTGCGGGCAACTTCGACATCATATAAATCGCCCCCAACTCGCAAACGGTTAAATATTTTCAAATAAAATCTATAGTAGGTGATGCTGCATTTTCACATTCCACACGTCCGTTACTTGTTTCTACGAACAATATAGAATGGAGCAAATCTCCAAAAAACCTTCAAAAAGTGTCGAAGGGGCCCGGTTTTACGGTGATTACTTGTTTTTACATAAGTTATATTAGTCATATCAAAGGCGGCGACGGTAACTTTTGTAATATTACTATTTGCCTATTTGTTTGTTTTTATTCGGACGATTTATTTTTCGGCGCCCCGGCGCGGTGCACATACTTTTAATGTCTTGTTTAATAGGTTCTGATTTTTTTAGTACCTAGTTGGGTGCTACGGTACTAATTGCTTCACTTATAAAACAGCAAAGAAATGTAGATGCCACATGCATGCCTGCCTTCATCCAGCCTGTTCTATTAAGTCGCTTATTGCTAGAGTGCTGATAATTTCGTATTCATCGAACAGTACGTCATACATCTCCTTACTTTATTTAATAACGCAATCTCCGCGCGCAAAACATCACGCTACATCAAGAAGCCAATGCTCGATGATCCCCAGGGTGCGCAAGCGTGTTCCTCCGTCTCCCCGCGTGCACTGTCATTGGCCTCATGTTCGAGAGTGCGCCAAGTTCCAACTAACTCCCGACTCCAGCAAGTTAACTTTGGCGTACCGCACGCATGTAGGGGAATATAAAATACAATTCCAGTTGTGCTAGGTAATGCTAATAATAACATTGGGCGTCGGATTCAATGTCCTTATCAGACTTTCGCTAGAACCCCCCTGATTACATACCTACTTGCACGATCGCTTCGTAAAGTAACGCACAAGGATGTGAACGCATGCCTTGGAGGCTGTGACGTAAAATCTTATAAGTAGTTTAATTAATGCATAGTATTTGGGCATTTGAACACCATAAAATAGTTAGTATATATATATATATATATATATATATATATATATATATATATATATATATATATATATATATATATATATATATATATATATATATATATATATATATATATATATATATATATATATATATATATATATATATATATATATATATATATATATATATATATATATATATATATATATATTACCTTGGCCTAGCCTACCTTGGTGAAATAATTGTTATGTTATGTCTATTGTTTTAGGCCTTTTGTAATAAAAATATTTTATATTGAAATAATATGATGATGAATATTTAATCTGATTATAGGATACTTATCTACTCTTTTCTTCCCTATTGAATACTTCTCTGTTTTATGGGCGCCAGTTCTATGAACACTAATTTTTATTTTAATTGTAGAATCACTTCAGTCATGAGCACTCTATAGTCTTAGAGGGGGTCCAATTATGTCTATTATATAAATTTATTTAAAATATTATTTGTAAGATATTAATGACTGAAAATTGTTGAATTTTATTGTATACAAAATTTTATTTGATATATTATATTTTAGTGAAGCTCAAATTGTATCAGTTTTAAATTATTTACTGAAATTTTCAAAATAAGAAAGAAGTTGATTGCAAATTACTGTTTATTTTCAGATATGGTTAATATAAATTAAAATAATCTCAATTATTATCCTGCGACAAAACCTACGTAACTTAAATCTACTCCTACATGGTCCTCTGACACAATATTTCTTAATACTAGCAAATTTTGAATTGTTTATTACCTTGTAAAAATATGTTAATCCTTTTATCACCACGCACAAAAGAAACTTTTCACTGGTACACGAATTAACAAATGCTGCTCTCGTGGTGTGTCATCTAGCGGGATGTCGCTGCACTGCCTCTGGAATGCTGACTGCCTTTGCTGGATCTCGCCTTGGGATTTATTTACCCTCAAATTTATTACTTACTGCTACTGTAGTTTCTAATCCTCTATTACTTTAATTACTGTGAAAGATTGTCTCCTTCTCTTGTTTGATATTGATAGCAAATTTCTTCTACTGGGCTGGGACGCTACCAAGCCTTTCACTTCTTACTTGCAAAAACTACAAAAATAGCACTTATTCATGCAGTTTTTTCTCTGCTTCTAGACCATTTACACTAGTATTATTGCTTACTTAGCACAAATTAACAATTATCACTGTAAATTTACAATTATTTTATAATAAATTTTCATGAAATTCAGGAGCGTGGCTGTTGCTTCTTTGAACGCCGTAACTAGCCTCTTAATAATGTTTGTAGTTTCTACCCATGTACGATGTACCGTAATCAAAAACAAATGCAACTTCCTGGTTACCTACTTCTTTTCTTGTTATGTTATTTTGATCTGGTCAATCAGATTGATTCATAATATTCAATGTATTTAATTCCACTTATAATTATGACACGTTGATTATCATATAATATAATTTTGAATTCTAAATACTATCATACAGTTAAATTCACTTTCTGACGTGTAACTTCACTTTCTGTGTGACGCGTTCCCTTGACATTTTATTCTTTGATTCCTAGCTAGACTCTCGATACCCTTATTTACACTTATGCTTTTGTATTAAGTCTTTAATTTGGACACAGTTTATTAGTGATCAAAATTTTATAATTATTATTATAACTGGTCTATTGTAATTACACCTGAAATAGATTTTTGTGGCGATTAATTATTTAGTTATAACGATATTACGTTTTGACCAATCATACGCGTAGCTGGTTGGCGTTCCGCTATACTCTGTTCGTTGGTCATAGGCACGTGTTTGCTTGCGCTTATACTATAGTCTGTTCGTTAGTTGCAAGCTACTGAATTTAATTTAATTTTAATTTGTTGTATTTATTGAATTTAATAGTCGATTTAAGTTCTTTATTTTATAATATTTTTTAACCTTGAGGATTACCTTACGAGTCAACTTGTAGATACAGAAATAATTAACTCGCAAAATCCTTATTTCAACAAACATGCAGGTTTGTACAGTAGGCAAAGTTTAACCAGATAATGTCGATTATACAATATTTTCTGGTTTAACTTTGTGTAGCAGATCAGTGGCGGATCGTGATATTTTGAAAAGATGAGGCATAAGTTGTGGCGGCACCCGTAGCTGCAAGCTTCAAGATCATTGTGTTTTGCCTCAAGCCACGGAGGTACCTCAAAATAACCGCCACGTGGTTTTGATATACAGTAGTAGTATAGTAGGAGGGGTAGTCAAGGCACGGCAAGTAGGCCACAAACGGGCACTTTAGCAACCCCTGTCGTCCCCTACCTGGTTTCATTACCTCTTCCCTCATCTAACCTTCCAGATCTTCTGTTGAAGCTAACCTCTTCCCATTGCAGCTTCCGCCCCCCAGACGTGATGTCTGCCGAAATTAGACTGCTCCTTCGTTACGAACTTGTCTACAGCCCCCACTCCTTCTTCAGTCAGTATTTCCTTAGTGTCGCATGAGTCCAATCATTAAGTGTCTTGCTGACTTCCCTTCGTGCAATGCATATAGACAGATAACGGTTCTTGTCCCTGGCTAGGTACCTGATATCCAAGTCAGGCCAATTCGTCAGCCTTTTCTTTCCCTCGGACCCTCCTTCGGCTTGGTACCCGTATCAATTTCACATATTTTCCTCTGGCCAACTCCTTCAGGGTATCATGGTATTCATGGTAGTATTCAAGTAAATATTTTGCTCCATAGAATTCCATATTTCTTCCTTATTGGTTTTGATAGTATGTTTCTAACATTCTGGCTTTGTGTCTAGCATTTGCGTTGCCAATTGTCTGTGTGATGTACTACAATGATATCCAATTTTGCTCCTAAATTGAGGCTTGCCTCCGTGAGGAGGATTGAGGCTTGCCTCCATGACATGTTAGGCTAGCATTTACATTCCTATTTATTAGTTAGTATTGTGGATATTAACAAACCAGCATGATATAGGTATAGATTTAAAATGACATATTTATAGAAAGAATCTTTTCATTTTTACAAGGGAGGCACGTTTCTCGTGCCTCCACTGATGGGGCACCACCGTAGCATATATCCAAGTAGCACAATTTTTTCAAGATATCCTGAAGAAATAATATTAGGATAGCATAACGGGTCCCTATATACTTCCCATGGAAAGCAACAAAAAAATTACGGAGCCTTGAAGAATCCTGTGAGCATCCTTTTTCGTCCTAGGGATTTTTATTATGTAGAGATAAGTCTCTTAAAATTTACACTTTTTCTATTCTATATTTACTAATTTCATTTTTTCAAAAGAGTAGGCAGTGGAGACGCTTTATGATACATTCTTGTATTCTGAAAACGGATATTAAAAATCTCCTAAAATATACAGGTATTACCCCCAAGAGTACTGGATGTACTCTTGAGTACAGCGTACAGCGATGTAAGTGGGCAATAAAAGTTTGCCTAAACTAGGTCAGCTTAAAGAAATAAAAAAAATAAAATTATTAAGTTCGGTGGATACATGGATATCGTAGCCACTAATTAAGCGTGGGCGCCACTGACTGTTCGCAACCAAGTCAGATAGTCTCCAATTATCCTTGGTATCGAACCTACTCTCGGTACTCTAATTTTTGGGTGAAAGAGAAATAAGAAACAGTATACTGGTATCTATATAAGTTTAATATAAAAATTTAGACAAAAAACTGTAAAAAAGGTTATACAAAAATTTGATTGCAGTTAAAGTGAAGGCAAATTACATACCAGATTGCATACAAATTAAATTGTATATTTATACGACCGTAATTTAGAACTAAATCCCAAAATGTAGTATTGCATACATATCTTTTAAATCAACACATTAACACATAGGTATCTTTTATCAAACCAACATCATATACCTACCTCTAGCCTCTAGGTATTTACTATTGTGTCGATGTCAAAGTGTACGATGACCTTCCCACAACCAATATTAACAAGAAATAGGACTATACCTACGCACACATATTATCATAATAGCGAAAGTATACAGGTAAATACATATTCAATTTAGATTTGGAAATAAACATACCATACTATCTAAGTATCGGCATCCTTCAGGTACCTATTCGTACACTATGAAAATTAATTTAGGTAAAGGCAAGTAGAATGAGAGCTTAAACGGTAGTTAATCATTATCTATATGTGCATACTATAGTAGTATCAAGAATCATTAAAAGACTACGCTTAAACTAATCTTATCTGAGTGGCAGCAAGTCGTCCAGTAAGGAAGGTGGGTCTCTCCAGCAAGTCTGCGTATGTAGTTGATAGATTTCAACTCGGGGGAGGCAAATCCAACGACGGTTGGAGGTGGAGTTACAGATGAAGTTACCAGGTTACAAGGGTGCCCAGGATTACAAGATGTCAAAGTTACTAGGTGTCGAGCATCCTATAGGAGCATCTAGGACGAAACCACTTTTTCTTTCCTCTTTCCTTTTGCTTCGTGAACGAGTCCAGAACCAGGATGCGTCCTAGATTGAAATCAGGTCATGTGCCATAAAACTGCAGACAGCCTAAACGCGCTCATAGAATAGGGACATAGTGACTACTATATACTGACACTAATCAATAATGTTCTATGAAATATACCACAACACAATGTGTCGTTACTAAACTTGTGACATTCATGCCTTGATATCTAATAATAAATGTTAAAGAAAGAGAGCCGTCGATTTCCCTAATAGATTTAATGAGAATTATGTACCTGCCATGACCTTCTGATATATAAATGGTCAATTGACAATAGTGAACGTCACACAATGTGGAAAACAAGATTTTTTTGAAATGGAACAACGTGTATTTTTAGACGAAAAAGTGTTCTTTATTTTCTGAATCCAAAAATATATAATTGTTATATAATCATTCCGCTTGCGCCTGTTCGTGAGATATGCATTACTAAAAACTGATCACATTACGGGTGTCAAGTATAAAACAAAAAACATATGAAGACACCTCTGGCTGGACCTCATAAATAAAGTAGTTTACCGATTCTCATAAGCCGCTACCAGGAAAAATGGATCACCCACCATGCGTTGACGACGCCCCGGTTTAGGACATTTTAAAAGATGTTGGCAAGGGTCATTTGATTTGTAGGGGCAGCACTGACAGCCGTTCTGTGATATAATAACATAACCCCATAACATCTATTTCTCGAGTTTGAGCAGAGTAACATTTCGTTGAAAATATAAGGGGTTCAATTAAAAATATTTTTTATTTTGCACCCTGTATAGGAAATTGATAATATCCGTTTTCGGATAACATAAAAAACATAAATTTTCAACAAAAATCGAGTCTAGATAGGAAAAATAGATAGAAACTTTTAGTTACTACTGCTTTTTTTAAAATTAAAGACTACACTGACTTTTTAAATTTGTCCCATATTTTATCTAATTTTATAATGAACTGGGAGATTGAAAATAACTTCTAATGTAATTGTAAGAATTTTATTTTCTTCAGTTTGTAGTTTCTCTATCTTCGATGAGACGACCAACATACCATTTGTTCACTACATTATCGTATAGTACAACAATATTGCTATATTTATTGCTTGCTGAAGAAAATAGATCTTCATCAGAGTGTAGATCACCAGTAATGCTCCAATCGTCGCTTGAAAGCAGGTTTTTTATCTCATCATACAAATGATTTTCTGTATCTGAGTATGGTGAAAATTCTGTAACATTTCGTTTCTTTTTGCTTTGGTTTGGTTTCATTGTTCCTTCTTTATTTTGTTTAGGTATTTTTTCCTTTTCTGCAGATTTTTTCGGTTTCTTATTCTCCCTCTTTAATCGGTCTTTTAAAATATATTTGATAGTAAGTAAGTACCTAAAGTAAATAAGATAAGTAAGATAACATAAGTATAATTTTCAACTTTATTTGTTCTTCTGTTGACTGCGGTTGATTTTGTGGGGCAAGTCGTGTCTCATTTTCTGGAAACATACATCTATTATAAATTTTTGCTGCTTAAAGATTGTAGGTTCATCAATATTCCAATTTTCACGGCTGCTGGTTGATGTTTGTTCATTAGTAGTGGATTCACTTAAATTTATTCAAAAGTAGTTTGTACTGTTGTTCAAAATTTAAAACGTTTAGGACATACGTTCATGATGGCGCCATCATCCAGAAATTTGGGAATCCAAGATGGTCAAAATCTGCAATCACACACCACAAAATCCATTTTTTACGATTTTTACAGTGGTGCCTCGAAAAGAAACATTCACATGTGATATTTGGTTGTATTTGTCGGCCATTATGGTTTTATTACCGTACATGAAAATTTAGAAATTCCAGAGGACTCCTAGGATAACATATATAGTATACCTTAAGGTTCATACCAAAGGTGCTTTAATCCGCCAGGTAAGGGTAATTTCACACTGAAAGCCGCTGTCTTCGTCTTGGCCATTGAAACGCTGTACGCCAGCCTCTATTACGAGTATATTAGGTATATTGTGGACTCATAAGTTACGTCACTAATCCGGGGGAATTGATCAAAGGCCTGTGAATCTGACATATGGGAAAACCCCCTTGGGAATCGTTTATCATGTTTGCTTGTTTGAATATGCTAAGAGCTACGCTGACGAATAGCGCGTATTATTGGTCGAACGGTGGTTGGGTCGTGATATACACTGGGGTCATTGGGGTCAGTGGGGGGAGTACTGTCATGTATTAACATATTAATGGATAGAGCATTATATGGATAAATGCCTTCGTGCATTCCCTTTTTTATGATATAAGTGAGCAAAACAATAATTTCCTCTTAATTATCCTTTATTATACAGGGTGTCTCACGGTGACCACTCATTAGAATATTACAGAGACTACTTGGATTTGTACTTTAAAAATTGGGGATTTGACATCCTGCTCAAATAAAATAATGGCTTCCACTTAACTCTTCCAGTTATACCGACAGTCACCATCAAGCTGCGTATTTTAAATCGAGCCCCCTATATGTTATTGCAAATTTGGATTCTACGTAAAATTTTAGGTGGACTCAAGTTTCCCTATTCCTGAAATTAACCGTTCCGAAATAATTAATTTAAAAAAATAAAGAGAAGTAGTAACTATCTTAAAACTGTATTCTATAGTAAGAAATATATAGAGCGACAATATTAATAGGAGGGATGGGAAGCTTAGTGGCCAGCTTCCCATCCATACTTTCAAGTTACATACAGGGTGGTGAAATTTTAATGCCTTAAAAATTAGCATATCTCACATGCATATATATCAATATACAAATAAAAATTGTACTTTCCTATTATTCAGACTTGCACATTTTTTCTTTCATAAAAATGTTCTGTTATTCAAAAATAATATAAATACAAAATATGATTCCTTAATTCCTAGTAATAAATTTGTTACAAATTATTAGTTTCGGGCGTAAACGAGTTGTGTCAAATTGACACAGAAGAACGGGAGTAGTCGTGACGTCACATCTTATGTATGAGAGCAATGCAGTGACGCACAAATTTGCGCTGTAATATTATTACACGTTGCCGGAAGTAATATATTGATTTAATAATTTTTAACATATTATTTAATTGAATGGTATATACATTATTCTAGCGTCTGGGGGGGCTAAAGCCCCCTTAGCGGCCCGTTATTATTCATATTGTTGCATTGCAGGTTGCAGGTGCTTCATTGTACATTTTGTCGTGTACGTTGTCAAGTTGGTTTTAAGATGGAAAAAATCCTGCTAATTCAAAATATTGTGTTGTACCACCATGTAGGAATATTACAGTTAAAGCGCCATATAAAATATACTGCCATATACTGTTGCCAGAAGATAAAAATGGTAGATCAAAATGACTGATGTCATTGATAGTAATTGAGGAACACCTACATTATCAAATCTGCGCAATATTCATCACATAATCAGAGAGTAAAAAAACATATGTATACAACAGGTCTGCGGTCGATCGAAGCAAGGGAATAATTGTTTTCCTTAAAATATATACTTAGATTTATTGTATATTAAGCATTATTAAAAAATATATTATTATATAGGTAATTTATTTTATATGATATAAAATTAGATTACTAAATAATATGCTATACAATTATTTCAGTTAAATATAGGTACCAAGTCAGCATGGACTGATGGTTGATAGAATACAAAAATATAGGTATTTAATATATTTCTTGATGAAACTTTAAATACCTAGTTTCTTTTAGCAGCCAAATATATAGGTACGTTTTTTTTAAATCACATATCTGCATAGTTATAAGACATGGTGACCGTACAGGTATAAAGTATATAGTTAGATCTGAATTCTGGTTCTCGTTGTATAAACACGACTTGGCAATGTATATTATTACTTTATAATAAATATGAAATTTAAATTAAATTAGGTTTTAATGTATAATAATGTTGCGATATGTAATTTTAAACATTTTTCTCTTATTAATAAAACATGTAAATTAATATATACACATATATATATATATATATATATATATATATATATATATATATATA